>JAOEHI010024424.1:0-26478 GCA_025447815.1 Percopsis transmontana
GCGCTGATTGTTGTTCCCCAGGTGCGGAGCTGATGAGAGACACACTTTCGCACATACACACGCACACACACACACACACACACACGGCTGCAACAGACTGATATGAGAGAATAAGAGGGAGATGCTCACCAAGAGCTGCACACCAAGAGCTGCAGGTAGAGAAAATTAGATACCAGATACAAAATAAGTGTGGGAAATAATCAGAGTAGGAAACATTAATGGGGGAAAGGATGAGGGTGGCCATAGATAGCAGTAGGCCTATAGTTTTTCTGCTCGTTTGGCTAAAAAATGCTGTAAATGCTGTACGTTTGCTGTAAAAAATGCTGTAAAAAATGTACAATATTTTAAATTATTTTTATTTGAAACATTTTTATGCACCCTGCAAGTCTACAGGGTGGTGATTACAGAGAGACAGCTACATCAGAGCCAGCCAAATTGACTAACCAAACCACGGATCGATCCGTGATGAGTTTTGTGATCCGTCTCGCCATTAGTGTAGTAGCACTGATCACTTTGAGGGGCGGATAAATATTGTCCCTGCCGGGGATCAAAAAAATTCAGCAGGGATACATTGACCAGAAAGGGGGAAATCCCATTCATATCCCCCGGCAAATCGCGCCTTGTATGTACCCAGGTATAATTTATTTTAAATAATTACTTTTTTTTGTGACAGCACACTAAACTGCAATGTCCCCAATCATGCTTGCTGAACTTAGTTACAAATATAAGTAAAAGAAAAAAAATAAACAAATTAAACTAATTCTTTGTAATTATTGTTGTATAGCCCAATTTGTAATATTCCTCAACAAATGTTTGTTACAGCAAATTTTGTTCTAAATATATTTTTAAAGTCTTTAAAATATGTTGTGTCCCTGAGTCGACTTTAGCCTAAAATGTCCTTCCTGTTACTGTCCACCCTATTACTGTTTTGCACAATAACAGGGTGGACGGAAGAATACATATTTCCAGCATGTATTGGTATATATTATTAATTAATTATGCATTTCTTTCTTAAATATTAAAAGATTTGTTTAAACTATGTGCATGTATTTGTCAGGGAATGGAACCATTGTCTGCTGGTAAGGACATATTCCCATTCTCTGTAACAGAACTGGATCATGTTGTCACAGACTTTCATCAAACTTTGTCAACAACAATGTAGTGCCATCTATACTGAATAATCTAGGCAGCTACCAGTACATTTAGCTGGAGAAAAACAACTTTGGGTTATCGGTACCTAGCTAACATTACATACCTTGGACAGGGTTCTTAGGCTTGGGGTGCCCACTTTGGCAGGTCTAGGTGGTGGCTACAGCATAACAATTCCGTCAAGGTGGTTGGCAGCCTCTCTCAACAATTCCGAGAGACTTTTCTCAGACATCGCAGAAAAAATATGCCCTTCCATCCTTGCTGTTGCTGTTGTGGTGATTTTGCTTTGGTCTGATCTGTGAGATACGCTGTAATGGAATTTTTCTTTTGCTACATACAACATAGTGATTCTGTGTTTCTTTTATTGTATTATGTTTAGATAGCTAAGAACACACACAGCATATGGGCTGTGTCTGTGAGGGGGTTGGAATGTTAATTGCGCCAGGATCTAAGCTGTTCTTTGAAATAATTCCCTTCCCCCTTTCCTCCAGAGACAACATTTGAACTTCTATCTCCTCCAGATAAGGGTGTTTTATGAGGATGTCACAGGAGAATGTAAGACTGTTTGTATTCAATCTGCTAGTGTTTAACCCCCCCCCTCTCCCCGCCGACCTCTGTTGTTCACATTTATAAAGAGGGCACTCACCATTTTGTGAGTGGGCTCCTTCTATTTCAGACTGTGAATCTCTGTCTGAGAACGTGTCCCTTCTTTGCAAAGAATAATTAAAAGCCAAGGAGAAAATTCTCTTGTTTCAGTGTGGTTTATATTGTAATTTCCATAAAAACACCCCATTCATTTCAATGTATGAATGGAAAAATCCCGAAAGTAGGGAGACACATCTCTGTGCGATTCGGAAAACACACAATACTCGGTTGGTGTTAACGCAAAAAACTGTGTAGACTGGGTAATATGCTTCAAATACGCATTTCATAATTCCTTATATTTAAATGAATGAGGCGTGGTTATCTTGCAACTTGCCCGCATATGGGTGTGTTGCCCATTTCAGCATGTGAAAGTAAAGCTGACAAACGTTATTCCAAGACACAAACTGTATCACAGGACAATGGCCGATGGTGTAATTTAAATAGCCATGTGAATGTTTTTCAACCCACAGTCCAACTCCTCCCTGTCTTGTAACCTGGCGTTCAGTCCACAGCCATTTATGTTCTATAAACGTAAAGTAAATTACAACATTCTGAATGCAGCCAGGGATCTCTTCCCCATCCCTGCCCACTGTCTATGTTCTGCTTGCCAGAAATTCACGCCATTTTCCGGATTCCACAAAGTCATATAGCCTAGATTTATTTCCACTGTTTTCTACAATAGACCATCCAGTCTCGTCACATTTAAAATGTAAATTTTGAATGTAGCCCAAAAAATCTCAACCTCATAATTTTGTCCCGCTACCAAATTTTCAAACTAGCCCATTTGGGCAGAAAATGCTAACCTGGCAATTCTGGCCAGGTCAGGCCATTTTATATAAAATTTTCCTACCATGTCAGATTTTTCTACGGTAGCACTAAATTTGAGATATATCTACCAGACAGAAATAATTAGTTGATGATGATTCAATGAGTGAAATGAACTTGTCATGTTGTGCTACCAGGCCGAAATATAGGGGTAGGGTAGGATGATTCGACGGGACATAATGACTTGTCAAATTGTGCTACCAAGCCAAAATAAGGGGGTAGGATAATTCAAAAATAAATTCCGATCAGATTTGAGAATTCATATTGTGTCTCATCACAGTTCAGTCATATTTTTTAGTTTACAGCTCAAAACCACATTTTAGAGTGCAGTTACACAAAGATAATGTTAACCAAATAAAATTCTGCAAAGCACAAGTAAAACGACAAGAAGTCCTGGCAATTACTCAAAAACATGCAATAACCTTTTGACAAGATATCCAGGGCCCAGTTGTTCAGAAGTAATCTGATCAGATTTCAGATATTGGCTTTGATCAAATCTTTAAAATGGTTGTTCAAAAGAAAAAAGGGATTCTAAAATCAGAATTAAATCCAATCTTGGATTTGATCTGGATCAAAACTTCAGTATGTGTTGTTTAAAACCTTTTAGTAGGATTTGGACAGCTTTGATCCGAAAATCAGGATTATCCTGATCTCAACCGAAGGGTGGATTCAGGGTGGATTTTCGTAACAAAAAAAAAATTTGTCAAATAATACAACATTTGTATAGTGTCAAATCAAATGCAAAAATATACATTTATTTATTTTTGCATTTGATTTGTGTTAATGTTACAGTGATAAAATAGATAAAGTAGACATTACCTATAAAGATACCTATTAAGCCTTTCAGTACAGTAAAGTTTTTTGTCCCCATAAAATAATCCCCCAAACTGTCAATATCAAACAAAAACAATATTTAATTTTCACTGTACGGATCCCGGTACATTAATTACAATGATACAATTATCAGAGGTGAACCAGTCTACATTGTGATATGCCTACATTGTGATATGTATTTCTATTTAGAGCACTAGTAATCTGGATTTGGTCATCTTGAAAAATTTGTATCTGGATCAGGGTGATCTAATCCAATGTTGCTTTGAAAAACCGGCACAAAAATGTATTGGATTATTTGATCCTGGATAGCAAAACATGGGATTTTCAAATCCGGATCATTCTGATCCAGATTAAATTTTTTGAACTACTGGGCCCAGGTGATGGTAGGTCTGCCAGTGCCACATTGGCTTATCAGCGCACCTGGGGTATAATTATTGAAAAAATATTTAAATTACACCATCGGTCAATGTCCTGTGCTACACAGTTTGTGTCTAGGATTAATGTTTGTCAGAAGGCTAAATCCTTTGTTTTCTTAATAAATAAAAGGACTTAATAAACCACGAGCATGACTCGTTAGCAGTCAGTTTTTGCTTCTTTTGTGTCTCACTCCGGCTTCGGCTGCATTCGCCCCACACACTCATGTTTGAGACAAGATGGGCGCTCTAGTATGGGCGCGCAGAGATTTTATAGAGATTTGTAAAGGGAGGGCTCTTCACAATTACAATTACGTCATTTAGCAGACGCTTTTATCCAAAGTGACTTACAAACTCCACCATACATTGTACACAATTTGTTCAAACCTGTGTAGATGAAATCCTCATCATGTGTAGGCAGTTCCTGGATGACAAAGCCATTGATGCCATTGACTGGCCCTCACGTTCCCTAGACCTGAATCCAAATGAGAACCTCTGGGACATTATGCATTGGTGCATCCAATGCTGTGAACTAGTGCCACAGACTAATACAAGAGCTCGCTGATGCCCTGATCCAGGTTTGGGAGGAGATCCCCCAGAACACCATCTACTGTCTCATCAGGAGCATGCCCAGACATTGTCGTGAGTGCATACAGGCACGTGGGGGCCATACACACTAGTGAGTCACATCATCTGTGTCTGGAATTTCAATTGTATAATTTGATTAAATTGTTTACTTTGAGTTTGAATCCAGCCCTTAATGATTTTGGTTTTTCATTGACGGTCATTTTCTCAACAAATTACAGAATGTAAATATATTGTTCTTTAATATATTTTGTTTATCAAGACCCAATGTGTGATTTCAGTGTTCCGTTAATTTATTTGAGCAGTGTAGTTAGAGCGCCACCTGTGTCACACTGTAGAAGCTATTGGAACTTTTAAAGAAATAGTAATTCATGATGTTGTAGTAAATTAAGGATATGGCTACTCTAGTGCCCCTTGCATCATACTGCATCATACTGTAAAAGCCATTGCATTATAAATGTTTTGGGGGAAATGTAAGAATTGTAGTAGGTACAGGGGAGGGCATTGGATTACATTGATGGCATATAGTGTTTTAAGTCTCTTAATAAGGTGTCAGGTAGGGAGGTTTACTTTGCATAGCTCTGTATCGCACTGTACCGCTAGCCGCTATGCATTTACAGATGCAGGTGACAGCCATCCACACATCTTGACACATCCATTCAATTCTGCAAACGTACAAATGTCTGTCAGACATTGGTATTGGCAAAATGTGATGCAATGCTTATTTGTTTAATCGGTGGAATATCATTTATAATCATTAGACAAACCAGAGAGAGATTGCGAACCTCATGAGAGACATGAATGCCAAAATGGGCAACAACAGTGACCATGGGCACTGATTACTCTTAAATAGACTGTAGATAGGTACTTAAAAACCTGCTCCAGGTCTGTCAGGAGGCTCGCACACCCCTTAAAAAAACCAGGACCATCCACCACTAAATCTGGGCAGACTAGCCTAGAAACTCTGTCCTATTCATGAATTGTAAATAATAACTTGTGAGATGTAAATTAAGATGTTGACCATTGAGATGTAAATAAAGATGTTGCATTGACAGTAATGTTTAAATGGCTCTTGGGGTACTGAAAAGGTGGAGTAGGGCAGAAACAACAGGCAACAGTCAAGTCATATGAGAAAAAAGGCAGCCTTTAATGTGGAAATTCCGTATCCTGTGACAAAGCACATACGGACAACGTACCCCAGTCTAACACCCCACTTATACCTAGTTCACACTACACGACTTTCAAAGTCGTCAGATCACTGTACAGCAGACATTACATGTCTGTCTTGTAATTGGTATCTTCAAATCGTTGACTGACATGACTGATCAGCGAAAGGGGGTCACAGATTACACAATGTTTGACAAGGAGAAATAGTCATATCTCACAATATGACGCTCAGGTCCCTCCTCCTTTCTGTTGACATTAAGTCACAAAAACACACGCAGAACTTAATTTACACTTCATTGTCAACGTTGTTTGTGTGCTGATTTGCACTGAAAAAAACAAGAAAGAATATGGAGGCGACAATGGTTTGGGAGACAAGGATTCTCAAAGTCAAGGTGGCTTCCATGGTAGGACAGGTTCTTCCAAGTCAGGTCCTTGAGAGACTAGGCAAGACTCCTTCCAAGCATTCGGAAAACACACTATGGAACACTAGCGAGTGTGTAGGTGTGTGTCATTAAAGAGGTACCGCCTTCAATTAGCCTACCTGCTATTTCCAAAAAACAAGGCTGCAGCTTTACCTACAGCTAACATTAGAAATACAGCTTCAGTTAGCCTAAGTTAGCATCGAGCTATCTAGCTCTTTACTTATAACAAGGTATATACTTGCATTAACACATTTTGTTTGAATTTCATGTAAACATTTACAGTGATAACAAATTTACAAGGACAATGAAGTACTTACATTTAAATGCATACTGAGCTGTTGTCGACTCGTCAACATTTTTTAAAGATTTTTACAATTGCCATTACGTGCGCATAGGATTGTGGGTGCTTCAAGAATGCAGACGATGCACACCAAGGTCAGCGTCATGGGGGGTCATTCACGGGCAATGCTCCCCCTAACGAGTTACTGATACGTTGATACGTAGGTCAGTTAGGCATATAGGCACAATTTTTTGCAGTGTATGTGTGTGTGTGTGTGTAAGAAAGAGAGAGAAAGAAAAGAGCAGAGAGACTTTGCAGCATGTTTTGAAATTAGACTGCCTACTGGGTTGGTGTTTTGGTTCACTACAGGAAGCTCATATTATCAAGCATAAACATAATAGATTTCTCGAACTTCAGTTTTGGTGCCCCCCCCGCGTCTACCCAAATGCCCCCCCCCCCCATTAGATTAGTTCTGACGCCGACCCTGATGCACACATGCATCCTTAATAATTCTCTGATAGGAAGGACTTCGTCCTTGGTAGAGTTTGAAGGATCCTGGACTACTGACGGATCCTTCCTTGACACCTATTGTCTGCAGAGAGAGTTTTAGTAGGTGAGGTGTTAAGACTCCTCCTTGTTTTCATCTTGCCCATGTCTTGCTCTCATTGGTTGCAGGTCACAACAACGTTCAAACTACAGGATTTGGTGTCCCCGACAGGTCCAGATATTTAACCTGCTAAATATCTAGTTGGAAGTGGCAACGCATTGGTGACTCTCAGATTGAGTTGTGAGCAGTTCACACTATTACAATTAGCTCATTTAGCAGATGCTTTTATCCAAAGTGACTTACAATTACATGCTGTTATTACATAGAGAAGATAGGGGTTAGGCATCTTGCTCAAGGATGCTTACAGGTAGGCCAACTCTGGGGCTTGAACACCAAGACCACTAGACTATCCTGCCCCCTATAAATATTATATATAATTAACATTAAACACAATCAACAGTAAATTAACAATATTGATTAACAAACAACTACCCCGCTAACATCCCCCTCCATTCAGGGGGATTGGTACACTCCTGCAGGCACATGGAGCCAGCACTACATGCGGGCATACATAGTTGCCCCTCCCCCTAAACAGACTGCACCTCAGAGAAAGAGAAAGTGTAAATTAACTAGCGGTCAGAAATTATAATAAAATGTGATGAATTCATGAAATAAACTGGATCCTTGGAATAGTAATTGAACACACCACACAATATATAACAAAATTAATACAGCAATGAATAATCATTTAAAGAAATTATGGTAGTGTATGGTTACGAATTACCACAGAGATAAAGTGAGGCAGACTGTGGATCTTCCTCACAATATGCATAATTTAAAAGCAAAAAAAGGACACTATTAGGACAGATTTGACTGCCAACTCTTTAAAAGCTCCCCCTGATCATGGTCCCCAACTGGTCTCCATCCAAGTTTGTTTACAATGGAACATTCCATGGTTCACATCTTCAGGTTCCACCATTTAAATTCAAATGGTTCCCTGCGGACATTGGAGCCACAGTGTACCTCTCCTAGCTGCTTGTGGTAGGAAGTGAAGTCGTCGATGAATGTGCATGTAAGCCCTAGGCCCTCCATCAGTGAGCACATCTCAGTTTCTAGAGCACAGCGACCATTCACCCTGGGTCCAAATGGTTTCGGAATTCCCAGGTTTTTCCCCAAAACAATCATGTTTACCTGGAAAAAAAGGGCATATGTTTTTTCATTTTCCTATAAATAATTATATAAATTTATCAATCAATGAATTAACAAATAAATACAGGAGCAGAAGTCAAGTAAAAACCTTTAGACACAACCTTTGCCTTCAGAAAATGATCAATTAAGGATTACAAACTACAAGGTGTAACATTGTTTTCATACAACATTGACAATTTGGAATATTTTCTGAATTGTCCAAACATACCATGTCTGGGTAATAGGCCAATGCTCTGTTGTCCACCTCCAACTTGAAAAGGATCGGCAGGTCAATGATGTCTTCATCAACAAGACCCAGCTCTCTCTTCAAGACATCTCTGTTCCAGTCTATACAGCTCTGGTCACAGGAATTATGGCTTTTTACTTGTGTACGCATGTTCAGCAATCGCATTTATATTTCACCATTGTAAATGTTGATCCCTTAGATTGTCAGATTGTTACAGATTGAATATTACAGATTGAGCCCCCCACACCTGCTCCAGTTCGCACAACTGCCAGTAATAATCTCATCAAGTGCTACAGTACTTCTACATCGGTTTTCCAGCCACTCATCGCCAGATCGTACTGCCAATAAGAGTGTAGTTACTGCCAGGCCAGCTTTCTGTCTACATGTATTTAGGCTTTATATAACCAGAGTTTGTTCTTGTGCGTTATCCTCAGTCTTCCTTGTGCCCAGGATCTCACCTGCCTTTTTGCCACTGCTGAGTTACTATCTGTGGGAGTGGGGGCGTGGTTTAGCTCTGGTGCGTGTGGGAGGGAACATGAGGAGGTGTGGTTCACGGGACTGGGGGACAGGTGTGGGCATTTATTAATCACCTGTCTCCTTTTTTAAGGAGTGAGTATCTGCAGCTGAGGGAAGGCTAGCGGCAGAAAGACTGGTGTACAAAAGGATACCGCGAAGAAGAACGCTGACGAATATTGTGATTATTGAATCATCATCATCATCATCATCATCATCATCATCAGCAACAGCCCAGAATTAAGGGGTGCGTCAGGTGGAAGCTAACCACCGCCTTCAGTCTATGCGTTTTGCCCTTAAATCTTAGCTCTAACGTGACCACGGGGTAGTCGTGCACATCACCATGTACACCTAATTAACACCCTAGATGCCTCCACCAAAGCCCTGGGTCTAACCAAGCTCTGATGGATCATAGACTGCATGCAGCCCGTATCCACCATCGCCTAGTAAGTACCCCCCTGGATCCTTACCGGAACTCTGTAAGTCACCCTCAACACCTGCCCCACCTCCATCTGTTGATACTCCCGGCGCAGGTGGCCGGGCTTCCCACACCTCCAGCACACCAATGTAGGCGTCTGAGCGAGCCCCTGTGGGTCGGAACTTGTTCCCCCTCCCCCGGGGGGAGTGTCTGCCCCTTAAAAGGCAGACTCCTTCCAGTCGCCGTCCATGTGGTCGGTGGCAAACTACACCGCTTTATCTACGTCCTCCGGCCTGTGGTACCGGACCCACCCCCACCTGTTCCCGCCAGGAGTGCTTCCACAAACTGCTCCAGCGCGACCGTCTCCACTATTTGTTCCATGGTCCTCTCCCCGTTTCGAAGCCACCGCGTAGCGGCATCCAGTGGCTGCTGGGAAAACGCGAACGGCCTGTCCCCGTCGTTGAGCCGAGCCTGCTATAGCCATATGTATGGTTTGTAAAAATAGGAACTGCTGCGTCCATGTAGATGAGAGAAGCAAAGTGTATGCACGTTGTGCACACGTTACATTATGGCCAAGCATGCACCCTTAAAATAGCATCTGAATAACGCACCACTGACTTTAAAATAGTTTTTTTCTGGTCAGTGGCGGAATTGTTTTCTGAAACTGTAAAATAACACCAGGGAACGTTTGCGCCTGAACATGCCCCCTCTTTTAACGGAACTGCCCCCGGGAGCGCAAATTCATTCGCTAATTTACCACCGTGCGTTTGTGGAGGGAAAAGTCCGCTGTGCGTCGGGTGCAAAATAGGAATGATACGGTGTACAAAGTCAATTGCGCTGGATGCAAGATGTGTTTTCACATTAGTAAACAAATGCTTGTGAGTCTACTAATAACATTTATGGGCATGACCTCCTGCCCTGGTAAGGGCCACGACTTGTTTTTTTAATGGTTTCTTGTACTTCAGTTAAGAGTTGACACTTGTTTGTGAGAAGCTTGATAGATGTGCTCTCAGAGATAGGAGGGGAGAGCGGCGGAGATGTTCTCTGTTATCTTATCTCCAATATATTGTGAAGAGAACAGAGCATTTTTGTAAAACACACCCACACACACACACACATGTATGGAGGAAGGTCCTTGTTCCTCCATGCTTTTTGCTGTGTTGAACCCAAAATGCATTTTGATTAAAGGAAACTGCTGATCCACGATCTTGGTTGTGTGAAATGTGTTTTTCCCTGTCCTTGTCTTGTGGTTTTTGCATTTTGGTTTGTGGTATATGCACAAGATGATGGTAGATACAGCCACTGCTATACTTGCTGTAGCGCACAAAATTGACCAAATGGTTTGGAAGTATATGTCAAGCATAATTCCATGCGCATTTCAGAATGACACAACATACCTTTCAGGTGAAATAAGCTGCTTATGAACTTGACTTTTGCTACTGGTATTAAATGGTGATGATAGCAAATACTGTCACAACTTTAAGATAACTGAGTAGCCTAATATTAAACAAAAATAGTTACACATACTGTAGACTATATTTATCAAACACCATAAAAAACTACTGCAACTACACATATACCCACCATAGACGTGTAAAAATTGTTTGGCAAGCTGTGCATTTATAAAACGGGCCTTTTACATAAAACATGCTTTAAGAAAAGTGGGGATTAAAGTCCAAAACCTGACTTGAACCTAACAAAACAGTTGGGGCTAAAGTGGTTCCATAAAGGTCAATTCAAATTCACGCAATCAGAATAATTCGAGACAGGTTCAAGTAGCCAGGATAATGGCATGTGCACGCTATTCTTAAGCAGCCTATTCTTAGAGGTCGAACATGGATTAAATCAATACACCATGGCAAAAAGCAATGGTAAAGAGAAAGCGGTGATGGTCATGGCCACCGAGCAGTGCCTAATATTAGAAATAGGCCTATATTAAGAACGTGTATAATAAAAACATATAATTACTAAAAAAGGTAATAGCCTACAGCTGCCATAAACAAAACAAGAAAAATCCTGGCAATAAATTGCTGAGCAATTGAATGCGTAATGCGTGAACCTAATTAAACATTGGGCACAATACATTAATAGTTAGAAGAACAGAAAACCTGTAGGTTATTAAGATATCTTATACAAGAATATAGATATTAACATAGATATTAAACCTCAAGGCTGCAAATGTATACATGTTCACGCGTTTAATATATAGGCTACAGTACGCTATATTATGTATTCTTTTTTTACTGGGAGGGGGCACTTTTAAACGGCAACCGTGCTGGCGACGGGGAGGCAGGGTTGGGCCTTTCATTGCCCACCCTAGATTAAGCTTTGCCCACCACCCTATCAAAAATAATACTCATCAAGGTTTCATTCGCAGTTAGAATTATATTTAAACAAGAAATTACATTTAAATTATTAAAACTAACTATATAACAATAATGTGTTTACAAAGTACGAAGAACAAGTGAGCTCTACTAGTGCCGATGACGCCAAACCATGACAGTCGTTCACGGCGGGTAATGGTAACACAATTACCTAACAATAACACATTGTAAACAAATAGCACACTGTACACACTTGAACACACTGGAACTAATAGAGAGAACCACCGGTAACGAGAAGAGATCGACCCCTGCTTTGCCATTATGACTCCAGATCTCCTGCACCTGGGGATGTAACCTCCACTCCCCTGGAGGTAGAGCCTGGCGCGACAGAAAATCCGCTGACATATTCCTCAAGCCTGGCAGATGCATTGCCCTCAGTGACTTGAAGTGTGGGAGAGCTCATGTAAGTAGGCGTTGGGCCACCCTCAGAGAGCTCACCGATCTCATTCCTCCCTGATGGTTGATGTTGTAGATGGTTGAAGTGCCTGAGCGCCACGAACACGGTCTGGAGTTCGAGGGTGTTGATATGCCGGTTCTGCCACTGCGGTCCCCAGGAACACTGATTTGTACGTGGGCACCCCCTCTTCACTTGCTGCATCTTCTCGGCCTAGGAACATAGTGTTTGATGCTGCGGTGGACACTGCATCGTCACTAATGGTGCAGACCGCCCCCCTGGTCAGAGTAGAGGGGGGCGGTCTGCACCGGTGGTTGCAATATGGCCTTGTCCTGCTCAAGCTCAGCTTTTAGCGCATCCACCTCCTGAAGAGAGGGGCGCTCAATGTCCCTTCGTTCTTTGTCCTGGGCCGGAGTCGGGGGTAGTGGCCCTAGTACGCTTGCGATGGCCTGGCCGATCCAGACGGACTACGCCAGATAGTGGCCGATCGGCAAAGACCAACTCCTCCACCACCCGCAGTCTGGCCTGCCTCATAAGGAGTGGCAGGATACTGCAGTTTATGCAGAGGTCCAAGAGGGCTCCCCTCAGATGACATTTGGTACACCGATCATGGACATGGATCATGCCCTCAAGTCTTCGCAAACAGACCTGATTCTGCAGAGCACGCAATCAGAGGTCTAATTACTAATATTATTCCAATAACAATATAGCCTAACAAAAATAATAATAAGGCAAGTGGTCTAACCAAGTCACCAAATTAAATGACCTCCACTACATGTGGGTACTATCACTAAATGTCTAGAAAGTCTTGACTGCCACACAGTACAACCAAGGAAATGCCTTCTGCGAAACACGCAATCACGAGGCTGAGATAAACAAAATGTCCAACGTCTAATAATACCTCAACGAGGAGTTCGGCCGACGTGCTAACGCGTCTAGAAACGGATAAACACTGTGACCAAACCCACAGTGCATGTTCAAGTACGCTGTCTGTTGTAGTCTGTTCTAGCACACTGGGGAATCCAGGCAGGGGTAGCTGACGGGCCACCACCCGCGAGTCAAAATGTCCAGTACTCGAACGCAATACCCTGCATCCAAAATTCTTGCATAGAGGGCGAATTACGCGCTCCGACCATGTTCACAGCTAATTGGAGAAACAATTTGACCTACCTGCTCAGCATGGGACCCGGAAAACTGATCCGCGAAGCTGCTTACCTAGTGTAACACACCAGGTAGCGAGAAGATCAAAGAGGCAGAATTTAGGCTGTCAGGTGGGTTATATACTGGGGGAGTGGCCCCAACATCTACGTTGTCACAGGTGACTTTGTTGTTATCAATGCTCAACCTGCGCGAGGGGCGAGGAGAAATATCCACTTTGTGGACTGCACTGGCAGTCAGGGAATGAAACAATACTATTTATGTAGCTATTATCATTCTATTGGAGTAATTTAGATTGAGACATATTTTATGTAGCATAAGTCTAAATGTTTGATATCCCATAAGTACGTACAGTAAATAGGCCTATATTTATAAATGTAACCTATCATTGTATAATTGATTATAGTTTATTATTATATGGTTATTTTCTATAAACTGTAGCCTAATTCTTTGATATGGCAGCACATCAGAAAGTCAGTGGTAAAGTCATGGCTTTCCCGTCAGGTCAGTGTTACAGGAACTCTGTTTAAGCAACAATTCAAACCAGGTTAGTTTCCCAGCATACGTTTCCATAGTTACTGAGCTTGAACTATGTTGAATTTGCTTTTTGGAACTGAATTTTCTGGAAATGAGTCAGACTAACTGAAATAAGCCAGGCTTATTAGGTAAACTTGCTTTACGGAACAGGGTTCTGGTTCCATGCTTTTGGATTTGTAAGCAGTGGGCTGCCGCACAGGATCAAGTGCTGCAGCCTTAACACCAGCAACGCATCACAATTGAGGCAGTCCCGCACCCAAAAACCGAGCCGATGTAGCAGGCACTGCAGATGGCCAGACCAGGACGCATAGCTGTTAGTGGCAGTAGCCCGAGGAGCCCAACCCTGCATCAAACGGGGAAGCGGCCATTTGCCGGAGGACCGGGTCGGGTGGCCGTCAGTGGCATATGCTTGAGGGGCCCGACCAGCAGCAGCCGGAGTGGTGGAGGAGGTCCAGGGCAGTGGGGCCGGCAGAACCAGCCAGGCCGGAGCCGGTGAACCACCAGGCCAGGGTGCCCGGCCAGCAGAGGAAGACCGGGAAAGTGGCCGTGTCGAGCTGGCTGGCTCAATGGTGCAGCACGGAGGGAACCAGGAGGTGTGGTGACCACAGGTGCACGGGAGTGGAATAAGTCCCGACCCACAGGTAGTCCCTAAAATGCCCGTACAAGTGTGTTGGCGGTGAAATGCGGCCAGCCAGACCACTTCTACCTAGAATGTCCGCGGATAGAGATTGGGCAGTTGGTTTGGGTGACCGTAGCCCCAACCGCTTCTCACGGACCAGAAAGGATGTACAGAGTTCCGGTAAAGATCTAAGGGGGTACACACTAGGTGATGGCTGACACCGGCTGTTTGCAGTCGATGAACCATTATAGCTTGGTTTGACTCGGGGCCTTGGTGGAGGCATCTAGGGTGTTAATTAGGTGTGTACATAATGATATGCACGAGTACCCCATTGTCTCGTTAGAGCAAAGAGGGGTAAAACACATAGATTAAAGGTCCCGGTTAGCTCCTGCCTGATGAACCCCTTTATTATGGGTGCTGATTGGGCTAGGTTTAGCGGGTTGGTGGAAGAATTTGCTGAGCCGCAAAGGTGAATGAGATCCAGTCCAGTGGACGGAGAAGTGCCAGGGGGTGTTTAGGCAGGTTAAACGGGCTCTCTGTGGGAAACCACTCCTCCACACACCAAACTTCTCTCTCCTTTTCACCCTACAGACAAATGCTTCTTAGGTACATGGAAACAGTAAACTTTGTGGACAGGGTAGCAGGGTAAACCGGTCGTTATGGGTATGTTTAGGACACATTTCAAGGATTTGCTCCCCATCAGACACAAGAGCAACAGTGATGTCACTGATGGTGGGGAATGGGTCCAGTCAAGTCCTTCTACACCAGACTCAGTAAACCATTTATGGAACTTGCTATGTGCCCAGGGGCAGCCTCAGCCAATTACTCCTCCACCATAAAACTTTACAGTTGGCACAATGCGTTCAGGCTGGTAAAATTTTCCCGCATCTGCCAAAACCAGATTCCTTAGTCAGACTTCAAGATGGTGATGGTTCATCACTCCAGAGAACGCGTTGCCACTGCTCCAGACTCCAATGGCAGCATGCTTTACACCACTACAGCCAGCGCTTGGCATTTCATATCTTAGCTGCTTCGGTTGAAAGTGTTATCATCATCCTTTGTTAGTTCAAAGTTTGAAAGAGAAACTAACAAAAGCAATATTGCTGTTTATGTAGTTATTCCAGTATTTTTGCCCTTTTAATTGGTATGGTTATATCCCGCTGTAAACTCTATTGAGGTACCTGGTAATTAGGGCATGTTGTTGTTTGGTTGGTGTCTTTCCATACACATGGTATGCTGGTCGCTACAATAGAAAGAAAGTACTGACAACCTTCAGATGGGCCTGCAATTTGTGAGCGCGTTCTGGCAATACAGTAGCCTGGTAAATCCATCTTGATTTTGCAAGCCCCACATTTACGATTAGGTTTTCTTTCCATATCTATCCAGGAACTCTAAATTGAAAACCATTTAGCATTAGTTTAGTGCCAACAGCAATTAATTGCCTATCCCCATGTGGGTCTTGTTCTGATTGGTTGAAGGTGATCCAATCGTCTGCTAGCAGCTCACAATGACAAAATGAGTATAGTGAGTATAGTATAGCTATGTTACATTTACAATCTAAAAAAAACCCGGACACTCTGGTATTCCGATTTGCCATAGTATGGCCAAAGCGACAAAGGCTCCGCCTTTTTTGCCTATAAGCACTTTTGGATATACATTTCTCACTTGTATTTGACTTACAGGAGAATATTCACGATTGGCGTGCACAGGCCCATGTACGCTCCGTGCCTCCCGTCCTGGCTGCACACTTGCGGGGGATTAGCCCCACGCAGGTACGCCTCCTTAGTTTAATTTTGGACACTATTTAGTTTCCCCAACAGCACTAGGTGCTGTTGGTCATTGTTTTGCTGTCAAGCACTGTACTTTGTGTTTTCTCTATTAAATTACCCTTATTCCACGCTGATGTGCGTTGTTCATCTGGCTCGTGCCTGCACTCGCCTACTCCCCATGCATCGTTACAATGTACTGTGCAATGGTCCCAACCCCGCAACATACTGATGGAGGCCTGATATGCCATTAACAAAAGGATACAGTACACAAAACCTTTAAAAACATACCAATGTACTGTGAACCACATGCTTTATCCGGGACACTTGGGATGTATACTGAGGGTACAGGGAAATTAGAGGCACTTGTCGCTGATACATGATTGACGTGTGAAAAAGGAAAACCACTTAGAAAACCGCTTGACAATAGTGAAGATGCTGATGTTCAAGTCAGAGCAGTCCAGTAATGGAAACTGCACCACCACCACTTTCATCTCCCAGGTAACTGTGCCACAATGCAGGATTCCGGTACAATGGGCAGAGGCTCTGGGGTCTCCTTTTAGACACAGAATTGGCGGGAGAGGGGGTCCGGCTTGGCATTGTGATTCGGGGCAATACGACAATGTAAACCGAAACCGGGAGAAGAACAAAGCCCACCACTTGAAAACCGTCTTGACAGTCCTATTTGGTTGCATTACATTTGTTTATATATATATATATATATATATATATATAATGTAGTAATATAAGGAACAGCTTATTCTGACGTTATAATATTACTTACCTGTACATAGTAATTTTCTGCTTGGAGATTTCCATCAGTAAGTATCTCATTTATTGTAATCTCGTCTTCCTTGTGGCCTTCAAGAACATTTGATCAAAAATTTTCAGTGAGTAACTTATGCATGGATGACATTTACATTTTTGGCACAAACTACTAGGGACATATTTACACATTACTTACCCTCAAAAAGTTTGGCTTCTCCGTGGCCATCATTCTGCAAACTTCTGAATAGCTTGTAGCCTGAATCAGGGCTTGCTAGCAAAAGCCGAAAGCCCTATGTAGAGAGACAAAGATACTGTGTGCATTTATTCTTAGACCAGGTGTACACATAACACCAAACAGCAGCAAAACCAATATTACGTGCCTAGTTTCAGGTTGTAATGTTCTGGCACAGACAAAAGCACATTTCCCAAACATACATTATGTAAGAGGGGCACAACCAATTGTATTTATTTATTTTTTATATACTTCAAGGTAATAACAATTAATGGGTAAATGTGTCATTTATGTTATTTGTTTATTTGTTTATATGTTTTGTTTTGTTTTTTTCCGAGGTTGTGGAGGCTACCTTTCTGTCAGGCGCAGGAACGAATGTCATGAATTCATCCACATGTCCAACATAGAGCCAATCAGAGAAGAGTGCAATGGGCTCCTGGACCTTCTGAGCCCGGAGGAACTCTTGAACCACTTTGGTCATGTTGCGTCCTTGAGTTGCCCTTCATAAAAGAGAGCAGTCTTAAAAATGCCTGTCACACCTAAAAAGACATTGCCGCCATTTATGAAATCTTCTTGGGTTGGGTTGGGTATAGCTTAGACACTACAGTATACTATGAAAAACACATTAGGTCTGATATGAAATAATGACTATGGAGGTGTCATCTTTAATTTTGACACTATTTAAATCCATAAACCATGAACTGTGTAGAAATTTTCAGCCCTTTTTAATACATAACCACTCTCATTTTAGGGGACTGAAAAAAATGTGACAAATTAATAACAATTTATAAAATATAGTTTTTAATACTTATTTATTTTTGTATTATTTATTAGTACTTTGTTCAAAATTATTTGCATTCAATGACTGCCAGAGTTATGTGATACATTGACAGGGTTTTTAAATTAGTTATGTTGTGCTAGGCCGTTAATGCTACCTAATAACTACCTTCACTTCCTGTTTGGTTCATGGGCTTTTGTCTTTTCTTCAGCATGTGAAATACATGCTCAATTGGATTTAGGTTGGGTAATAGACATGGCCAGTAAATTCAAAGTTCACTTTTTGGCCCTGAAAAACGTTTTGGTCTCAATGGCCCTCATTTAAAAAACGACTGTACGACAGAAAACTGGACATACAGTCATTTCTACGCAAAGCTCTGCATTTATCAATATGGACTTGAGCGGATGCTATACTCAAATCTTTTTCGAGTCAGCCTGTATTTGCGGTGCAGCATAGTAAATCTGGCGTAGTCCGATAATTGTTATTCTGACAGGCATCTAATCACATATTCATCCTGTTTAAAATATGTACTGTAGCAGTACATATTTACAGTAACAATTATTTTTGTGTAAGATTAATTTCTCCTTCTCAGAGCTTAGCCTTGTTAGGCTAGGCTACTGATGACACAATTACAAGCAACTAAAATTAAGCAATTTAAAGCAATGGGTAGACGGATTAGCAATGTAATAGGTTAGATGTATATTAAGTCACCTATTTAAACAAGAGCTTTGGCAGTAATCAAATCTTAATGATCAGAAGTCATCCATTAATCAAATCTCAGCAATGGCAGATCTCGTTCTTCTAGAAAACCTCTATACGCCCCTAAGACGCGAGAGGGTTTTTCTGGACCGCAGGGATATCTTTATGGAGAGTGACGAGTGGCTATTCAGTTGCTTTGTCTCCCAAGGCATCTCCTCGTAGATTTATCCCATATTTTGGGGCCTCAGTTGAGGAGAGAAACCCGACACTCCATTGCCTTAACTGTGCCAATGCAGGTGCTGTCCACGTTGAGGTTTTTGGCCACCAGGACCCTTCTACCTGAGATCGGGATAGGTCCGGTATCTCACAGCCAACGATAAGTAGAACTATGCCAGCAGTGTTGGCAGCTATCAAGTCCGATGTCTGATGTCAATATTATCAGTGAGGGGAACTCTGCTCTACACGAGTAAGTGTGCAACAATATATGGGCCTGTGGGGTTCTGCACAATATTGCGCAGGATAATAAGGTGCCATTCATTTGGCCAATACATCCAGAGGAGCACTTGCCCAGAGCCATGGCCAGGACAGCCCTAACTGGGGGCTATAGAAAGAAGACAGGACCTCCTTTGTTGCTTTTAAAGGTTTCATGATTCATGTGAAACGTGTCATAAGATGATTTCTGCATTCGGATCTGTGCTGGTTTCTATGCTAGATTGATAAATTTTCTTTCTACAAGGTGAAGATAATTTCTTGAGGGATTTGGTTGGATCTGACAAGATAAACAGTCTTTCTACACCTAATTCTGATGCTGCTGGAGTCACATTATAAATACATTTAAGTGAGCCAGATCCAGTGGCAGCTATACATGCCCAAACAGTAACACTTAATCTTTAAGTCACTTTGTATGCAGTCCATTTAACTTCTTTAGGAGGCCTGTAATCCGAGCCATTGGTATAGGCGACATAGGCAGCCGCCTAGGGCGCCATGAAGAGGGGGGTACCAATTTCCCATGCCTTAAAAAAGATAACCGCATTCATGCATGTGCACGAAATGAAATTCGAGCTTTTCAGCCACAACCTCTACCAGTCTAGACAATATATGGGCGTGATGGCACTCCTCATAGGCGCACACAATTTGAAAAAAAGACTGATTATAGATCTAGTCTCTCAGTCAAGGTTTAGCTACAACCCTCGACTGTGTATAGACAACAGGCTGAACCTATTGCTGCAGCCATAGCCTATATGCTTATGTTTACATTGTATAGCCAAAGCTCTCACACAGCTGTATAGGTTTTATCAGAGCTGCCAAGTCTCACGCTTTGACCGTGAGATTCACACAAATCCACCTGTTCACACACTCACACACTACACCTAGTATTTCTCACTTGTCCTTATTTGATGTCGGACACTGTTCGCGTGGTGAATGAGAGATTTTTGAACAAGAGTGTTCTTTATGTAGTGGGGAACGTTTCGCCAAGTGCAGGTTAGAGTGTGGTGGAGCTGAATGGAGCCTTGACTTATCTCCTCCCCAGGCCAATCTCCTTATTAGGTCTAGGATATAAGACACCTGTGATTCCCTTGTCCTCTCTGCTTTTTGATCTGTTCCTACTGTGGTGGTGTTTGTAGCCAGGTATGTGGAATATTATGTACATACTTTTCTCTGTAACAAGTGATGATATAGCTTATGTACTGTTTGACATTGTTAGGAACCTCCTTTTCCTACCGCCTTGGGACCGTTTGTTATACCCTCATGTCTCATCTCAGAGGTGGAGTAGATTCATGGTTTTAATTGTATTTTAATATGGTAAGGGAGCCTGGCTAATTGTGTTGTATTTTTCCAGGTTTCTCCTCGTTTTAGACCACTGCTGTTTTGCCCTTTATTGGTTTCTTAGTTTGCCCTTTGTCCATCCTACTGCTGTTACTTTGTTAGTTTGTTTCAGTCTTTTTGTATTTAGTTTATAGTTTCATAGCATCTTGTTGGGAGGCTAGGCACCCGTGGCAAGGTCCCTTCTCTTTCTGCATGCGAGTAATCGCACAGTGACACGACATAGACACACTATCTTGCTGTGAGTATTTGCTGTGAGTATTTGCTGTGCTACACTTAAGGTGGGTAGTGGTAGCACTCCTTTGCGTAGTCTGCCTCCCTGCAGGTGACCTCTGCTCAGTTTATTTTGGAGAGCTGGATTTGTGTTTTAGGTGTATTAATTAACATTGTTTCAAGTAATATAATAAAGTGACCGTTATACGATATTTACCATAGTCTTGAAAAAATTATATTTTCTTTCTTTTCAGTGGTACCAATCCCAGCTTGTTTGTCCTTTGTTATCAATAAATGTCAATCCTGGGGTGTAATTCCCTAGTTGGCGCTTATTTAAATCTCTTCCCTGTCACCACATTGCCACATTTAGAAAATTGGTGACCAACTAAAAATTCAAAACTCACGTAGGAAAGGCAACTCCAATTATGATTCTGCCCAAAGGGTAGTTTTTCCCTTTCACAGTGACGGGAGGGCTAACTTCCAGATTACCGAACGAGTCCAGGCTGTTGACTTCTTCATTCTCTGCAACCCTTGTAACATATCCAAAGTCTGGGCCCTGCAGAGATGTGTTATAGGGGGTAGGATAGGTTAGTGGTCAACTCCCAGATGAAAAGTCCAGGGTTCGATCCCAGACTTGCCCGTCCTACCTGTAAGCATCCTTAAAGGCCTGTTTCCACTGAACGCGAAGCGAATTGTTCGCGCGAGTAGATTACATGCAAATGGACGCGAATTCGAACCGGGCGGCGCGAATGGCGGGAATGACGCGGCGCGAATGACGCGAACAAGCGAAATTCGCGCAGCGGTATTCGCGCCGCAAAACTCGCGGCGGTTCCTAACAAGGAGGTTCCTAACAATGTCAAAGTTTAATTTTTTCAACTAGCGCGAGTAATTCGCTTGACGCAGTGTCGCGAAATCAGCGCTAGTTGTTGTCAGCCATGGTTGTTGACAAATCGCGGAAAGATGAGCTATTTCCTTGGAAGCCCCTCTTTCCGGTAGAGAAGGGCTTATTCGCGTGAGTAAAAACAAATAATCGAGCGTTCAAACTGACGCGAGTAACGCGAGTTCAGTGGAAACACGCCTTTACAGGCTCGATGCCTAAACCTTGGTCACCCTAATTGTGTTTTGCCCAAATGTGAACATGTCTCAATGTTGACAATATATATATTTCATTTTCATAATTGATAACCTTGAGGCACCACCCTGCTAAAAGCAGGGAACTATATTATGTTTATGATCAATTGTGGTTGATCACACCCATAATATAATCATACTATACTTGATAAAATAGAATTTAATCAGTCAGGTAGATAATAAACAGAAAGATACTACTTATACAAATAACAAGTTTATCACACATACAACAATCTACTATATATATATATGGATGAAGTCATTGACTTTCTTACTGTATGCTTGTCACTAGCGATGTCAAAAAGTGCATCTCTAGTTACTGTATGCATGCGTGACAAGCATACAGTAACTAGAGATGCACTTTTTTCAGTTCTTATTATTCCGATAACTTAATTTGGATAGCCACTGATACAGAGCCTTTTTTTTTTTCCTTGAATATTATAACTATTATTGTGGAGGTCTGTGTGTGGACAAAACCTTAATCACTGTCTCCTTTACAATATAAGGAACGCGGGGCAGACTCGCAGACAGACCTGCCAGATAGTGGCGGAGTGCATGGCTGGAGAGAACTGCTACCCCTCCGAACTCCCAATCAACTGTCACGCTTTGAACTGACTGATAAATACACAGCCGACATGGTCGGCATTTCACCGACAAACTGTGGTACAGTCATTCCTTCACAATTATTATTGGTCTTATGTGTAAGGTTACATAAAGTTGTAGTAAGAGCACACTGCTTATTAAAGCCCAAAAAAAGCTCTACCCTCTGTCTCAGCCTACAGCCAGCTCTCTCACTCATCTGCCTGCCTGCACTCTGTGCTTGTATTTGGGTCAAAAACAACCACGCATTAACACAAGGAGCACCGTGCCGATATTGCCTACATAAAGCGTGAGTTGGCCATCGGAAGACCAGTAGTCTTCATTATGGGACGCTGTTACGACACACAATGATCACTAGATGGCGCTTCTTTCACAGAGCAATAGTATGGTAGAAAAGCTCAATTTAAATTAGGCACCTCGTCATTCATTTTTATGTTAATAGTCTGTGATTATCTATTTAGGTTTGTCTAGCCCTTCAATCATTAGGTAAAATACTTAGATTATTTATGTTATTTAATTTGTGGCAAAAAGTTTAGAAAGGGAACCATCTGAACAAGATGGGCAAGACTAGTTACGCCAACTTTTTCATAGCATTTGTTTTAAAATTTTAGTCTTCTGTTTTGGAGAATTCATTTATTATAATGGATCATGTCACGCAAATTGCAGTTACTGATTGGTCTATAGTCCGACATTCGACTGCTGGCTGACAAATTACCGGCCCTTTCCGTCAGCGTTGTAAGTGGGTTTGTTGATATTGCACATAATGTCTACCTTAACTTAGTTTGTTAGATCATTTAGCCATCAATGCTATGGTCACGGGTTTGATACCCTTAGACAACTAACATTTAAAAATATGTCTACATCATATTTGGTCCACTGTATGTCTACAATGAAACTTTCATTGCAAATTAATTAATCTTCCAAAACTAAGATTATATAAAGTGAAATTATGTCATAACCGAAGCCAACACTTTACCTCCCAGCAAAGAACTCGGAGTTGTCCTGGACAATCAACTGTCCTGCGCAGCCAACATTGCCGCAACGACCCAAGCCTGCAGATTTGCCCTCTACAATATCAGAAGGATAAGGCGGTTCCTCACAAATGAAGTGGCACAGCTTCTAGTCAAGCTGTAGTAATCTCACGTCTAGACTACTGCACGCACCTCTCTACTCACCGGATTAAAGGTCTCTGCTACCAGACCCTTACAACGAATCCAAAACGCAGCAGCACATCTAGTATTCAGCCAACCAAAGTTCTCCCACGTAACCCCTCCTCTTCCGAGACCTTCACTGGCTCCCCATCTCGGCTCGCATCCAATTCAAGACATTAGTGTTGGCCTACAAGGCTGCAAAAGGAATTGCCCTGATCTACCTCCAATCAATGGTAAGCACCAGCCAGAGCACTTCGATCTACCACCCCGACAGGCAGGCTAGCACCTCCGTCGCTACGAGCTGCGCAAAAGAGTTGTGCTGCCAAGTCTAGACTCTCTGTCCTGGCGGTGGGATGAGCTTCCTGCAGCGGTCAGAACAGCAGAATCCCTACCGATCTTCCGTCCACCCACCTCTTCAAAATCCATCTCGGTACCTCGGCCACCAATCTTTCTACCTCATAGAACCAATCCCACAAACGCTAACAATCCTTGTTCTATCCTCCTTTCCTTCCTTAAATCTAAGTCGTGGGGGCAGCAGCTCCAGCAGGGGACCCCAAACTTCCCTTTCTTGAGCCACATTATCCAGCTTTGACTGGAGGCACCCAGGGGTCATCCTTACCAGATGACCGAACTGGCTCCTTTCGACGCAAAGAAGCAGCGGCTCTACTCAGTTTTTCCCGGATCGCTGAGCTTCTCACCTTATCTATAAGGGAGACGCCAGCCACCCTCCTGAGGAAACCCATTTTGGCTGCTTGTACCCACGATCAAATTCTTTCATGACCCAGCCTTTATGACCATAGGCGAGTATAGGAATAAAAATTGACCAGTAGATTGAGAGCTTTGCCTTCCGGCTCAGCTCTTCGTCACAACGGTGCAGTAGCGCGAATGCAATACCGCTCTGGCCGCTCGAATTCTCCAGACAAATTCCTGCCCCATTGTCCCCTCACTTGCGAACAAGAGGTATTTGAACTCACTTGGGGTAAGGACTCATTCTCTATCTGGAGTAGGCACTCCATTTCCTGCTAAGAACCATGGCCTCAGATTTAGAAGTGCTAATTCTCCGCTTCCCACTCTGCTGCAAACCGATCCAGTGAGTGGTGAAGGTCACATCATCTGCAAAAAGCAGCGATGACATCCCCAGCTTACCGAACCACAACCGCTTCCCACCACGACTACGCCTCGATATCCTGTACATGAATAACACAAACAAGACAAAGACTGGAACGATTCCAACTTACTGATGGGGGACCCAGTCATACCTTCTCCAGATCCACAAAACGCATGTAGACCGGCTGGGCATACTCCCAGGCCCCCATCAGGATCCTTGCGAGAGTAAAGGGCTGGTCGAACAGGACAGAATCTGCATTGTTCCCCTTCAAGCTAATCTTCAAGTCTATCGGCTGAACCCTCCTTTCCAGCAGCTTGGAATAGACTTTACCAGGGAGGCTAAGAAGTGTGATACCCCGATAATTGGTACACACTCTCTGGTCCCCCTTTTTGAATAGGGAACCACCACCCCAGTCTGCCACTCCTTGGGCACTGTCCCAGACTTCCACTGTTCCACTGCAATGTTGAAGAGGAGCGTTCCAAGACATCCCCTCAACACCCATTGCTTTCAGCCTTTTTGGACAGATTTCCTTTATCCCTGGGGCTTTGCCTCTGGTGACACCACCCAATTCCCCCCTCAGTTGAGGTCAATAGTGTCCCATCCTAACTGCACACAGCTTAGATGGTTCCCTGCTGAGGTGGCAGACGGTCTTCCAGAAACACCTTGGTGCCGACTGAAAGTCCTTCTCCATGGCTTAGTATTTCTCCCACACCCGCTGCTTTGCCTCTTTAACAGCCACAGCCCTTCGGGCCCATGGGTACCCTGCAGCTGCCTCCGGAGTCCCCCGGGATAACATATCTCAGGACTCCTTCAGTGGGATGACTTCCCATCGGAAAATATCCTACTAGCGTTAATCCATGGATAAACTTTTATATGCATCAATATGACATCTGACAATGAATTATAGCTCATTAAAAATGTTACATTTGTGGGTAATGGCAAACATGGACCGAGGGGAAACCTCGCGTTCCCTCGCTTTCCAGCTTAGTTGGTGCCTGCCACCCTCAAAATGGAGATTTTTGTGCTTCGGTGTGCAACGTTAGAATGACCAAACCTACCATGCTAGTATGCGGCATACATTTCAGTCATTTGAAAAGTAAAGATAGTCCTTACTCCTAAACTGTTGTTCGTCACAGTTGGGGGGGGGGGAAAGGAGGTGGGTTAAGAATCAGCATCTTATTTTTCACAAAGCTGTCAACTACAAGAGAGATGGCGTGCGATCATGGAGAAAGTCACAAGAGAAGTTGGATGTCAGACGGAGCCTTTTGTAGGGAAAAGGACTGTGGCCACAAAACTGTCTAAATGCACACTAAGCAACAGAAAGAATACAGGTATGTTGAAGTTTGTCATTGTGAGTGTCTGATCTTAACAGACAGATTATAGGTATGCATAATATAGTTCTTATAGTTTAGCTTTAGTACAAGAGAGAATGTCATGCGCAGTGTTTGAAATCTTGCGACTTTAATGGTCGTACAAGCAAATATTTTAACAAGTCTGTTCCACTTGTATAGCTCAACCTCTCGTACACATAAACACTATACATAAAGAACTGTTATTGGTATCCTTATTTGCATATGTTTTCCAGGTTCTCAAGCTATGGTAGCCACCAGGAGTGTTGCTGTGGGCAACACCACATCCCAGCATCTTCTGATCTGTTAATTGACTCCACTCCACTTAAACGAAAAGCCCTCTACATCTATTCTGAACCGGTTCAGAGTGTGTTATAAGGTGTTTTAGCGTTAGTCATCTAGTACTCGGCTGGTTTTGCATTCATACTAATTTTAATGATCATTGTGACAAGTTAGTTTTTTCTTTACATACAGCATTAAGCTCTTTGCAGCAGACATTTTGCTCCTCTGTGGGCATTGTCCTGCATTCTCCAC
>JAOEHI010024434.1:0-26474 GCA_025447815.1 Percopsis transmontana
ACACACACACACACACACACACACACACACACACACACACACACACACACACACACACACACACACACACACAATGTCAATGTGAGTGAGTTACCTGAAGTGTGGTTGATTCCACGCTGCTCTAGGTCGGTGTGTATATTTGAGTATACAGTATCTCTGTGCTTTTTACCTTACAGATGAGAACCTTGTTGTTGAACTGATGTGCATACTGGCACAGTCCATCTGCCATGTGGGGGACCCTATCTCTTGAATGGTTCATACCGTTCTTACAGCGTACACTGGAGGGAGTCACAAGGAAACGGGGGAGATAGGTGTTGTAATAAATAATACCGACATAATCTATACATAGTACTGCCTGCTATTCTGTCTGAGTGTAGCAAAGAAGCTTATACGGAAGGAATATTAGGATACTGCTGCTATGACTTACTTGCAGCTGAGGCAGACAGAGGAGCAGGTAAAGTACTCGTCAGGGAAGAAAGAGTACAGGGTGATCTTGTCGTCTGAGATCTCCCCACAGAAACGCTCACTCAGCGCCTGGAGAGAGCAGAGGAGAAAAGAGGGTACGGCGGACAGCGGTTGAGGGTAACTACATGGGCTCCTCTCAACAGCAACAACAGACACAGTCTCTTATACGTTATTACTCAAAACACATAGGTCTCTTACTTCCAGGGCGTGGAACACTATGGCGGGCTGACGGGGGGACCGGGTGTGCGTGTTCCTGACTTGCTGCCTGACGGCCTCCAGCAGCTGGGAGTAGTCGGTGGGGGGTGTGACCGTCTGGGTGCCCACGTACTGCACCGAGCTGAAGGCCTCCGTCCCCAGGCCCAGGTCATGGAACCGCCTCTGGAGCAGGGTGTCAGCGTGCCCGGCCACTGGAGACTCTGCAAGAGTGTTGTGGGGTGATTGCAGATTTGCTAATACACATCGGAGTGATTCATGAGCTTAGTGGGGCTGGAAAAACAAACAAACAAACAAACCAAATGACAATATCTGGGGACTGACCTTCCACAGGACCCTGCGTTCACACTAGGTGATCAACATGAGAGCGGTTTTGCTTCTGCTGTCAGTTTTTTGGGGCTACCTTCTTTGTTGTCTTGTGTCATTGCGAAAATTATATCTGAATGGCTTTGAGGAATGGTTGAGAATTGTCGTATGTTAAATGTCGTCTCACCGCCCACATCGACAAGTTGCCAGAGGTGTTGACGCGACGTTGCTCACTCTCATTGAAAACTAATTGAGCCTGTCATCAAGAAGATACCCCAGTCGCTGAATGTAAATGCAGGGTGAGTGAAAGAGTCAGGGGAGGTAACACACAAAAAGACAACTGGAAGTTCAGAGGCTCAGAAACTAGATTTAGTAAATGCATGCACTTCACCGCCCACAGAAATGTTTGCTTGCCAACGCGCTTCCAAAACCTACCATGACCTAGGAGCTGAGTGTGTGTGGTCTCCTGGAAGATGATAACCGCGGGCCCCAAGGAGGAGAGGGGCACGTCCAGACCACAGCGACTGGACAGGGCCCTCAGCTCGGGGGTGAAGTGCTTCAGGTAGGCCCCCGAGGCACTGCTCAGAAACTGGAACATGTCGTTGTGGAGACGCTCCGCCCGCGTGCGGTACACCACAAGGTCTGACACTGCCAACACCTGGCGAGCAGGGCAGGAGACATGGGGTCAATACTGAGGAGGCATATGCGGGGCTGAGAATAAATTAATGAATCAAGCAAATATTTACGAGCTAGGGAGAACTGACAACTTTAACAAGCTGTTGAAGGCTTGCTTAAGAAATGCATAAAGAGGGAATGTAATATCATACACCCATAAACAACGTACATTATATGCTGTGTGAGGTGTATAAAATGGTATAGAGACAATTGTAAAGTCCCATTGACAAAACCAAACCAAATATTGATATCACCTTTAGCAGAAGACGCATTCTCTGGTTCTGATTGGCTGCCGCCCCCAACAGGCCTTCGGTGTCCAGGGCGACCAGGTTGAGGACAGGGTCATAGGCAGCCCACACCCCCACAGTGCAGGAGCTGGGGGACTTGGAGGTGTAGAACACAGTCTCGCCCCCAAACAGAATGTGGTTGAGGGTGTGGGACTTGCCATCGCCAGTGTTGCCGAAGATGGAAAGGACCTTGACACCGGCCACATCTGCACAGTCTAGCCGCTCCAGGAACTCAGACTCATCATGAACCTAGTTGGAACCAAAGGCATTAACACCATATCAATCTATACCCCGCCGAGTGCACTGAATTCAGGATGTAAACAAGATCAAGAATGGAATAGACTAGAGCGTTACAATGTTTTTATTTCTTTATAGTGTAACAAATATAAAATACATTGAATACAAAGAATATCTTTCATCCTTAGATCTTTTGCAATCATATTTAGCAGTGGATGTGACTCTTTCAGAGTCCGTGTTTTATTGATTGTAGGCCTACTGACTGTACTTCGTACGGTGACAGCCATGAGCGTTTTTGTGGTATGGGAGTGCTAACTCCCATAACAGGGACTTAACAGGGACTTTCCCAAAGACAATGCCACTGTGTGTTGGACAGCGTAACATTATATTTTATTGATTTAAAAAAAAATGCATAGACAATGGTAGGTAATCCCAGGCGAACATGACAGCGTTAAGTCACAACGCAATGTCTTTATGAAAGCAGAAAGAATGACAATCAAAAACTTATTAAAAAACTGTATTGTTTGTATTCTGCGTTTTCATTTACTAGCACTCAACACAATTAACAGTTAGCATAAATGACAACAACGAAGATACAGCCACAGACTGTAGAGCCTGAAGAATTGATTTATTACGGTATTGTGTCAATCTATTAGCATAGCGTGCAATTGTTAGCACGCCTTGCTAGTTAACATTCGTTACCTGCAGGTTTTCTTGTTCATCTACCAACAGGAAACTGAGGGGGTTTCCGCGCTGTCCCCCTGACTTCCCGGATCCAAGCGATGAATTCTCCATTTCCATCATTATTAATTCGGACATCGTTGTCTAGCACATATTTTCTCGTCAACAAAATTAAACTAACCCCACTGCTTTCTGTCAGTCACAACAACAGCGCGTGTAGTCACGTAGTCACGCTCCATAGTACGCATGACGCATGACGCTGACCCGCCTACCTGGGAAGTTTGTATAAATGACACTTCAGCATCATCTTGTGGTGAAAAATGCACAATTTAACTCAAATGTGCCAAATGTGTCAATTCATTTTTAATTCATTAAACTTTATAAATTAAGTAATTGAAGGCCAGAAACCAGAGATAAACTATATTAAAAATTTCTATAAATAGTTTGTGTAGGCATATGTATAGCCTAATCAATTACTTTGGCAAATAAAACGAATCATTGTTCTTGTACATGTTAAATAATATTTAGATACCAAAACAATAGCATAGTTGATAATCAGTGCAGTTCTAACTGAATCAAAATGTTCATTTAACTGGCAGAGTATGTTTTATTGGATCAGTGCTGCCATGTTGGAGCTGCTTCCTAATGTTCATTAAATATTTGTTAGCACAGATCTATAAATATCACATGTCACAGAATGGCTTCGGAGTGGCGCCACTGCTGCTAAACTGACATGGAGAAAGAAATTTCAGCTTTGCTGGTGCAAGGTCCTGGGCTGAGTGCCATCTGTCTTTTCCTTCCTTCGTTCCTTTCTTATTTTCTAATACTTCCAGAAAAGTTGCATACATTACCAAATAATTAAGACAGGCAAAAATCTGACAGGTAAAGTGACAGCTTAGCTCAGCTGCCCTGCCTCTATATTAGGCCTATCCGATCTGCGGTTTGTGATTTGTTTGAAGGAGGAAAGGATAGAATGAAGGAAAGAAGAAAGCAAGGTAGAAAAGATTGGTGTGTCCTGGCATGCCTGTTTGTTGTTTGTTTATGTGGGATGCATAAAACCAAAAATGTCTCTTGTACCCACTTTGACTAAATTTGTGCTTTGTAGCTACTTGAGTTTGTAGCTTTCATAAGGTCATAAAATCTGTGGCTGCAGGGGGCCCTTTTTTACACTGTGCGATAGTGCCCTATTTTTAAAAAAGCAGTAGAGATCGACCAGGGTAGGTCCCAAATGCCTAATTCTAACCCTAATGCCTCATCAGAAGGGCAATTGAGCAGCTCTGGTGCCTTTATACTGTAAGATGGCAAAATGTAAATGTGTCTCATTTAGCTGATTTTATGTGGCACATTAAGAGCCTTATTGACACAATGATATTAAATAAGTGTGTGTTTCGTTATTTGTAGATTTTGATCATAAAGGTCATTTTATAATGCATGAAAATACACAGATTCCCCTAATTCTTATGCACAGCCCCCCAACCAGGTGGGGGCTCCACAAAGGGTTGGGGTCCAGAGACACATTTTGAGAAGATTCAAGGGATGACTGTGCAAAGAAAATATTTAGACTTCTATTTCATTTGTTGGAAAATTTGTTTGAAAATGATCAGATATTGCTAGTGGACCCCACTGTATTTCAGAATTTTAATTAAATTGTTGTTACAAGTTTCACTGATGAATAGCAGGTTTATAAACTGATTGAGTTGCCGTTGCTTCATTATGCTGCTGTTCTGCTGTGAGCTATAGCATACATTAAACCTTCACCGTCTTGTCTGCCAGACAAAGGCATCAATACATCAGAAGGATTGGCACCTAGAGACTGACAGTCCTGCAACCCAACCTTGACATAACTGTAGACGTTTTGGGGCTTCACCCTTACAAGTCCGAGGCGGGACTGTGGTCAATTCTACCCGCTAAATACACTGGTACTTGTAGTGCACTAGCCCTCAACATGTTTCATGTTGACATACGTAAAAACTACACTTCCCCAAATCTGTCATCGAACGCTCCTGCTCCCATTGGTTGGCCGCTGCAGCCGCAGCCCCAGAGAATGAATGAAATTGAAATAGCTGGTACATTACATGTACAATACCGGGATCTGCAGTGTTGCATTCTATCATACTATACCAAAATGGCCACAGCGGTACAGAACCCCCTCAAATCGTAAGTAGACACGTTTCCTACTATTTGCATTTCGAGGAAATCCTTTTCGCGAATGCTGTCAGTGCAGTTTGGGAACCTATTCCTTTGCAAAATGCATTATAATTACAAACACATATAAACATCCAATGCACACAACACATATTAAACAATGATAAAGATTATAGACTGGAAAAGTTATATGTGAAACATTGTCTTTTTTTGTGATCCTTGTCGCGTTCCAAAAGGCAGAAGCGGCAGAATTCAGATAGTTATCCTTTCCCTGAGCCAGCAGCGATCGCATGTGTGCAGGGATATGGTGGAATGTTGGAGGCAGATTTTGTTGACCCGGTATGTCCCTTGACAATGTAGCCAGCCAAGATCACGGTCAACCAAGACCGGAGCGCAGGCTTATCGAGAGGCAGGGAGGTTTTATAATTAAACCGCCAAGAGAAAAGGAATAGTCTAAGGTACCTTGGTACCTGTTTACAAATGTAGGCAGAGGTAAACAGGTAGCATAGGCAAAATATACCGGCGCCGCGACGGAGGGGGTTCCAAATAGACTACATTTTGATATCCTTTTCTTTCAAAACAATAGAATACAATAGAACAGAGTATAGTAGAATATAAATGTAACTGCTATGAGCGACTTGAACTCCGATACTTTCGTAAAAAAGCCTTCATAGCCATAATACTATCCTTCTGACATTTTATGTAGTCGGACTAAATGTGTAAGGCTATCTCAGCGGGAACATGTCCACACGCGGATCTTAAAACCCTTTTTATGCGAGCGATTCCTTTGTGCAGATTTTTTACTATAATTTTTTTCCGCGTGCGTCGCGGAATGCAGACGCCTGCTGCCCGCGTGGGCACACGGCCAAAAGGTGCTGATGTACGTCCGTCAGCGTTTACTTTAAACATCTACCGGTGGACGCAAAACAAAAAAGCCACAATAGCTCCGTTCTAAAGTCATAGCCAGGGAAAAGATCTTAGTTTGAAACAAAGAAAAGTCCTGTGCGCCAAATTGGGCGCGCGGCAGTTGGACAGGATATCGTCAGACTGCGATGCCGCCAGGATTGACTGTCTGTCTGTCAGGCTCTCGAAGATCCAGACATTAGGCGACATTTCGTGCATTTTCGTGTAGGCTACTAGGCCTACAATACGTGAATGCTTTGAAGAAACAGGACAAGGAAACTATTATTCCATTTCAATGTCACTGATCTGATTGACTATAACGGCATTATGGCAAAATGCGTGTTTCTATTCGGAAGTTGTGAAAGAGTCCTTTTTTGACGTTCAGGCCTACATTTTATTAGTGTTTATGCAATCGTTTATTTTTCCCACTGCAATATTTTATTTATGTTAATGGTTGGATGGACAAGTGTAGCTGATAGACTATGGGACCTCAAAAGTTCCATTCTCCTCTCCTCTGAGACATGAGCAGAGCCAGTGTGTCTCTGAGATCCTCAGCCACACCATGTCAAGGGGATTAAATTGACTGATTTGCATGAAATATATAAACTTGTTAGCAGTGAGTGAACACTGGGCGGGCAGTTCATACACTGTCTGGGGGGGGGCAGTTTGGGGTCGATTTTTAGGGGGCAAAGGGAATCCTTTAGCAGAAATAAGGACTATACTGCAGGAGACAGGGAGAGGGCAGTGCGAGAATGATAATCCACCATCGTACCATAACCCCTAGATGCCATTTAACTGGATGTGTTTCCACCATAACATAACAAATGCAAAGATGGATGGAAGAAATGCCCGTTTTTTTTTACTTAAGATGTGGGTGTGTGCATCAGCCCACTCAGCCAACACTGCTTCTTCTCTTTATAACTGTACAAGGCCTTGGCTACAGTCATCCAAATCCTTTGTAACATCTATTGTACAGTAAATGCCACCCTAATATCATTGCAAATAACTCCAATAATAAGCAACCCTTGCCATTAAGCACAGAACATTCCAAAACGATCCAACAAAATAGACATAGGCAAAATTCTAATTTCGTCCTCATTGGTTTTCTTTACTGTGTGGTAAACACTGCTTAATGTAGCCTTGGATCTCCTTAAGCCCTAAACCTTAGTAATGCGTAAAGTACAATTTAATTTAGTGGATGCAAATAAACCATTTACTGAGAGATGGGAATTGCTGTGATAGTCACTAGCTCTGTGTGTTTGTGTGTGTCTGTGTGTGTGTGTGTGTGTGTGTGTGTGTGTGTAAGTCTGCCTGTGGCATGTGTCTGAATGTATTTGTGTCTATTTGCATGTGTGTGTGTTTTTATAGGTGTGTAGCGCCCATGGATGCGGTGCCAGAAGATTCAGGGTTCTTTTGTGTGTGTATGATCGCAAGTTAGTGGAGTTCATACACACACAAGCCATGCCATTTTGTCTTTTCCATTATGGCCTGCAGTTGCTCTGGGAGATTTACTAGACGTGCTGTGCTAATATACAGCTTTGTTTGTTCTTCGTACCAGTTATAATGAAAAAAGAGTGCTCAAAAGGTTTTTTTTCTAATTGGATGTCTGATAATGGTTACATTGTTAAAACACAATTCTATGATAAATACAAATTTTTGGATAAACAACTGCTTCAGCAATATAAACTATTACTCAATTCAACCAGTCACACTATGTGAATGTGGTAGGTGGTTCATATGGCCCCATGTATTTTAGCTAGGCTTTTCTGTGTGCTTCCTCGATAGAACATAAAGATAATAGCCCGCAGTACTGGCTGTGGTGGTGGCAGGTCATATATAAGATTATTTCTGCCTTGCCTGACTGAGCCAAGCTAAATGAGTTTCATGTAATAAGCGTCTCTGTGGGCAAACAGCCCTGCATGACAGGCGCAGTATTTTGAACATCCACTGTTCCAGACCTTTCTCTTTCACCCTCTGCAACCATTCCTATTTCCCAGTCACTCGTGCATTGTCGCCCAAATAGTCTGCGCACACATGTACACACAATAGATACACTGACATGCGCTCAAAGACAGACACACACTTGCATGCATGCATGCACTCGCGCACAGTCACGTGCGCGCGCACAAAAAGACTTGAATTTTCTTGCACTTATACTCAGACACATACACAAAAACACACATAAAGACACACACACACATGTGTTCTCCATTCCTTCAACATTCCTTTATTTATAGAGAAGCTGGGGGTGTGGTTTTCTACGGGCATTTCTATATCTGGGTGATTCTTTTCATCATCCTCTAATTTAGCTAATTTAAACTTTCTTTGTTTCTTTGTTGTCTTTTTGAGAATAGAAACGAGTGATAGAGCATGAGTGTGAGACAGTGTGTGTTTATGTGTCTGTGAGAAAGGGAGACACAGAGAGGAAGACATAGATATGTATTTTTAGCTCTATGACCTATTTCTCCTAATGCTACCTAACTGACTGACAGTCAGTTCCACTGCTTTGGACCCCTTGTGATTTACAGCCAGGACCACTGGAACTTGTAGTCTACTGTGGCTGTAAGTTGTAGTCCAAACAGAGAGGTGTGGCGGGAGTACATGAGAGAAAAGGAGTCTAACGCTCTCCTCTCCTGCCTTCCCCTCCCCTTTCTTCCCCTCTCCTCTTCTCTCCTGTCTTCCGCTCTCGTCCCATTTCCTCCCCTCTCCTCCCATCTCCTCCCCTCTCCTCACACAGAATCTTCATGCCGTGGTTTTCATGCCCTATGGGTTGTGTGTTCATGGTTCATATTTCTCATTGCCATTGCAGCTCAGCAGTCTCTAGAACACACACATGGATGCACGTGCACACAGACACACACACACGCACACAATCCAACGGGTTCTTATCAGGACTCAGTGAGGGTGGAGTCAACATAAACCAATGAATGTTTTTCTCTGCAGAGTTTTAATGAGGATGCAGAATGGGGACTACACACACACACACACACACACACACACACGCACACACACACACACACACACACACACACACACACACACGCAGGGACTTGGCTGGCCAGATGTGAGGATTAGCTAACTTGGCAGTGTTGCAGACCTCCTTATCCACGGTAGCTAATTCACTTTACTATGCTAACCCCCCACCCCCACCCCCGCCCATCCCTTCTTTATCCTCTCTCTTCTGATCCGTCTTTTTCTGTCACACTCATTCGCTCTCTTATTTGTTGTCTTTCTCTGTCTCCCGTCATTTTTCTGTCTGCCTGCTTTGTCTCTCTCTCTATCTCTTTCTGTCTCTATCAGTCTGTCTGACGGTGTCATCTTATCTTATAGTATCTCCTCTTATCTTAATAATGTTGCACGAGGGGAAATTAGGCTTGTAACAGAACAGCACTGCTAAGGGGATATAGCATATTTGAGGGCACTTAGGCAGGTTTTATGATTGGTGGTGAGGGTGCTCAAACACGGGCACTCCAGCAGATGGATTGGAACATTTGACCACCCTGACTTGTTTGTTATGTATAATTTGGTGGATGTTTATGTCCGGGAAGTTATAACATGGGTGGCTCTAAACAAACTCCCAGCCTGACCCGAGATGACTTGACTAAACCCAGTAAAAACTCCTGCTAATCCACAGTGGATGACTTCTGAAAATACCCACATCAGTATTGGGTGAACTCCATTCCATGGAGCTCAGTAAGCTTTGGTGTCCAGAGGACATTAGTACTAGCAGAATTAATGTTGTAAACTGTTGAATTTACCCTCATAAATAATCATATTCTCAGGGCAGGAGAAGGCACGATTTCCATTCCCGTACATTCATTGAAATACACCGGTTTAAGACCCTGCCATTAGCAGAAAGACAGGAATCCTAAAACCCTGAGCAGCTTTGTTTTTGCATCGATTAATGATTAATGTGAACATGTGTATCACAAATAATTATAGTATTTATATTAATTTATATTAATAACTGAATTGGTACTACTTTGATCATAGATTTTGATGACCATACATAAATTCAAACATTCAATGTTGTCCCCCTCTCCCTGAAGAGGTCTCTTTTAACATAAGTCATACAGTAATACTGACCCTTCACATACAGTATACACATTACATTTGTAATAAACTTAATTTATATATTGTGTTTAAAAGAGATAAATGTATCTACAAATATTACTATACAAACAAATGATCACAAAGAGCAAAACAAAACCAAAATAAACAATAAGAGCGTAGTGGGACCATGAACATTGTAAGTAGAGGTCTTTTCGATATAGCCAGAACATGGCTGAGATTTGAGCTGCCCGTGGTTTGAATGTCAGAGTTAGTGGTTGTGGCGTCCCACTGTGACCAAACAGGTGCTGACAGGTGTCGTCTAGACACGATTCAGAATTCACCAGCCTTGTCGGGTCTGGGCCAAATCAGCCGTGACACGCGACGCCGTGAGGCCGATTTCTATCGACACTGATTCAAAGACTTTGTTAGCCTCTCCACAGCTGGTGCCGGCTGGTGCGGAATAGAACACATTTGATATTAGTCTTAATAGAGCTGTCATTTGTATGATGAAGTGTTAAAAAGTTGGATAAAAGCTGTGAAAGAAATGCGCTATAAATGATTATGCGGTTTATGAAGGATAAATATTCTTAAAAAATGTAGGTGTGAGAGAGAGAGAGAGCTGATAGCTGGCAGACTGACATACAGTGTGTTTGTGACATGGCACCACATGGAACTGACCTCAAACATGCTGTTCAAACATACGCATACACACACAGACATACACTATATACACACGACAATGGTTGTGAGAAGATGACTGGTGTGTGTGGAGTGTTTGTTTGACTTAAATTCTTAGTCATCTTCTGACACTGCTCAGCTGTCTGTGTGAGTGGGTGTGTTCTAGTCTGGTGTGCATGGACAGCACAACAAATAGAGAGATCAAAAGGGAGGTTTGGCCATTTAATCCATCTTTATTTGCGGTTTAGTTTTATACAACCAAGATCCAAGGGTTGGCTGGTACTCTCCTTACTTTGTGTCTGGAATCCCCCCTTGTGGTGGAAACCAACATTACAAGACGTTGTTGTTTAGGTTTGAAAATTAACTGAGAGCAAGCCCCTCCAATACCAGAGTGCTGATACCCCAGCAGCCATGGAGACCAAAAACACACTTTTTGAGTTTCCTGGGGTGCTATAATATCGCGATCTAGCAGTGTTCCCTTTAAAGGACCCTATTTTGTCGCTGTCAAGATACTTCAACTGTTTTCTTAAGTTTTCTATGAGTCTTTCGCACACGCTCTGCCTCCTTGACGTTTGTCTCCCTTTATTCTAGCTAGGCAAATTAAACTTAATGGAGCAGCAGAGGTTTACAGTGCAGCTTGAGAAGGGTTTATATAAAAGGTTTATTGCTAGGACAAGATTTGCGCTAGCATAAAATGCTTTGAGCAGCTCATGTTTGTAAGGTCACTCTGTGTGTGTGTGTTTGACTAGTCCGAATAGAATGTTCCAAGAGATTTTCTTCTTCCAGCCTTTTCAGCTTTCTGTCTTTAACCTGACTTTACGGTATCTAATCTAAGCTAATGACTTAATGTTGCCTCCTATCCTTTTTTTTTATTTTTACGGTTTTTCTCCTAATTTTCTTCCTTTCTTGGCCTTTATTTTTCTTTTCTTTATATATTCCCCATTTTCTTTATTTTGTGCTTATTAAATCTCTATCTGCCTTTCTTTCTGTTGCAATGGTCCAATTCACTCAGTCCCCTCCACTACTGTACAACACTGGGCTGCTAACACACACACGCACACACACACCTTAGCCAAAATTACACCCACCCACTCAGTGTTAGAAATGTATACACACACTTTCTTCAGACCTTTTTCCACACATATCTTTATCACAATGTTAGGTGTGAGGCGAATAAAGAGAAAAGTTGTCATGTAGGCCGCTGCCTAAAAAGAATAGAAAGCCATTCACATGTATAACATTTATTAACATTTTCACAAAAGGATCAATTATTTTTTCTCCACTGCTTTGGAGGTAGAGAGTATGAACAAATCCACTAACAATGATACAAAAGTCACACATTTTTATAACACATAACACAAGTATTGAATCTGCACAGCAAAAAATGTCTACTTGAATTACATACTAAGTTAAGTGAAAATCAATGAACTTGCAATGTAACCTGTAAGAAATTAAACTTGGTTGATTTCATTAATTGATGTCAAAGTTCTAGATATATGTCACATTATTGCGTATATATGTGTAAGATACAGCTGTGCTACTATTAAAATATTTCGTGCCTAAAACCACAGCAAGCAACAGATATGACAACAAAATGGAACGGTTGTATGCTAATCTTTTTAAGATACAGTAAAAAGGCTTGTTAGTTATGCAAACAAATGTAGACACTAGTAGAACAGAGTAAAATTCCAATGTTGGTTTATTATTTTATTATTATTTTTATTATTATTTATTAGGCAGGGGCAAAATCAAAACAGGCAATGCAACAGGGTATCTAAAAGGCTAATAGAACAGACAGGAAGCAGGCAAAACAATGTCAGGGAACTGGTAGGACCCAACAGGCAGGTAAACAGGCAGGTAAACAGGCAGGTAAACAGGCAGGTAAACAGGCAGGTAAACAGGCTTAAACGTTTGTTGGCAAAACACACAAGAGAAGAAGCCCAGACGAAGGGGAGAACAGAGGCTAAATGTACTAGGGGGAATGGGGAATGGGAAACAGGTGAGGCTGAAAATCGGCAGAGGGGAGGGACTCGGGACTGGGAGAAGGAAGAGGAATATAAAAGGGAAACGGGGCGGAACTAAGGAGCGGTCAGACAGGACACAGGGAAACTACACAGACTCAAAGGCAACATGGAACATGGCATACACACAACAAGTCAGGAAACACAGAAAAGATTAACCCGGACAGGAGATCCTGGACAAGATCTCCTGGACAGGATCTCCTCTATTTAATCTCTCCTGCATCATTTCAATACTACAGGTTCTCCATCAGTCTCTTCAAGGAACAAATGACTCCAGAAAGACTGCAGGTCAGCCCCAGACTGAGTATAGCCACGTCCGTGAGCCTGTCCATCACACTGAGGCTCTTCCAGTGCAGCTGCAGGTGACACACGCAGGGCAATATGAGTGCCATGGCCGCCCCAGTCACACTGCCTGTCAACCCCATCAACAGGGAGAACCTGGGCACCAGCAGGGCCAGTAGATATGATGCCATCAGCAAAGCACTGCGGACCAGAAGGCCGGGACTAGCCAGGCACCATCCTCCAACACTGGAGGGAGGAGATACAGCCGTACCTACAGGTAGAGGATTGGATTGGATAAAACTTTGGAGCTGCGTATGGTCATGTGTTTAGCAACCTGAGCATGCACAGTTCAATGACGTATGCGTTTCCCCCTGGAGTAACCGTTTCAGTGTGGACGCAGATACTGTTTCAAACAGAGGCGAAAACGTTAATGTGGCCGCGTGGACAAAAACTTACCCGTGTAGAAATGTACCCGTGCTAGTATGAATGTGGCCTTAGAGTCGCCCTATTTTTCCGAATCAACGCCTGGGTGACTTCCCACAGACTTAAACTGTATTGGCTGGGCCAACAGTTTTTCATGTAGCCTACCTGTCCATTTTCCTGCTCAGTACATCTCGATGAGAGTTTATCGACGTTAAACACATTATGTTAATTACCATGTCTATCTTACGAACCTCTAACCAGACAAGTTTGCAGTATTTCCACAGCAGAGTAGAATGGCAGAGGGTACGACAGCAGAGCTTTAGCTAGCAGACACACGTTGACCACTGGTCTAAGGTCAGAGGGCAGGTTGTCGGTGATGACCTCACGGGTCTTGGCTCCCCAAGTTAACACAGCCTAGAAGAGGAGTTCAATATTCTATCAATATGGTGAAGAAATAGATGATTGTGTTAACTATTAACGGTTAAATATATTTCCAATATATTATATAGTATAATATATATATACTGTATGCATTGTCTACTCTGTGGAATTTTTTGTCAATTAATTGTTCGTCTTTGCCTTTTTCCAACAAATTAGTTAAGTTAAACCTCCATCAGTATGTTTCCTTTTGAATTTCAAAAGAACCTATATATATATATAAAATAGAAATACTACAAAACTAACAGCTACCAAACAATCTTCAACAGTTCAAAGTAGTGTATCTTACAGAAAGTAAGCAATAATCATAAATCCCAGAAACCCTTGCTACCAACCAGCAGGGAAAACAGTGTTTTTATGACACAGGCAGCAGCATGGGTCCATCCCAGCATAGAACTGAACTCCCCTCTGTGCTCCATACTGCCCTCTAGATGAGGGAGGAAAATCTGTGATGTGTATGAAAAGATAATGACCCCCACAGAGACAAGGACGTCCTCTGGGTCCCCAGACAGAGACAGACTGGACCAAGACCAACTGCTGGCCCGACTCAGGCAGCACAACATGACCAGTAAACTGAAAAACAAGATACAAAATATTGCAATGCTTTTTGCTTTTGTTTATCTACAAATAAAGAGGTCAAAAATAATTAAATCGTTCTAATAAACTGTGTGCGGTTCCTGGTTTTAATTGCACACGGTCTGCTGGCTTGTTGCTATGATAAATATTACTAATAAATTGAAATAAATACAATATCTTCTCTACTGATTCATTCAGTGTTATTATATTATTTCTCTTCTTGTTCTTTTTTATTCTATTTACCTTATTAAGCCATGTGCCAAGGAACAGAGCAAGCTGAGAGTGGACACTGGCCTTAGATCAGTTAGCAGCAAGCAGGGCAGGAGAACCACAACAGAGCCGAGTGAACACACTGATCTGGGTACAGCCATCCAGGACAGACTTTCAGACAGAAGACTGGTCGAAACCACGAGATAGAGAGTACAGGTCATCAACAGCTCCAATACCTGGACCACAAACACACATAATGAGAAGAGGGAAAATAATTATAAAAGGCCTTTTTAAATTAAACTGGAGCGTGTGTGTGTGTGTGTTACCTGAGAAGCATTGACCATCCAGCCCCCCAGTCCGACCCACCTTGGCCAGAGACCCTTGCAGCAGGCCTCTGCTATGTCCTGGTAGCTATGACGGACCCTTACCAACCCACCACTGAAACGACACACACATACGCACTCTAACAACCTTATTGTGCAAGAAGGATATTTACTTGTGTGCACACTAGCCATTTTGTTTCATTATAATTTGTTAATTTCCCTAATTCATTGTACATTGTGCACAAATATGTGGATTGGCAAGATAATAATGTGATAATTACATTGCAGCATGTGGTCAGTGTGAAACCAAATTGTAGGATATAGAATAGAATAGAATAAAATAGTAAAAAGGCTGACCTGTCCTGTTGTTCATACAGGCAGGCGACCAGAACCCTTCCTGTGTGATTACAAACCCACGCCGACAGGACCAACAGAACAAGGCCCAGATATCCTGACCGTACCAGGGCATAGGGCAGACCCAGCACAAAGATACCCTAAGAGAGAGAGAGAGAGAGAGAAAGAGAGAGAGAGAGAGAATTAAAGCAAACGTTTTTTTAAGGAGAATTAATATTTTAAGGAGTGTATTATATTCTTTTTTTCTGTAAATGGACCCTGTTTCAAGCTACCAGTCATCTAACCGATTGTTTTTGGTTCTCAGTAATGAAAAATCCAGACATCATCTTATGACCTATCTTGTTTGGGTCCAGGGATATTTTTAAATCCCTGGAAGATGCCGTTCCCATAAACTAGGTTCTTGAACAATACAAACACATTATAAATAGATTTCAACAGTGCTGTTGTTGCCAGTCATTACCAAACAGGTTTGAAATTCAACATGATTTTCCACAATATTCCCCAGTCAGGCACCTCCGGGAACTCACTAGTAGTTTTGCATTTTGGCAGCAAATATACTCAACAATAAAAAATGTATCAAGATGGCACACAGACAGACACATTGGCATCAATGAATCATCACTAGGAAAAAGACTCTAACCTTGATCCATGTATGCTACAATACGGTAGACCATTTGTGTTCTTTTCCAGGTGTTTTGTAAACATTGAGCTATTTTTGATGATGTGCATATAAATCATACTTGCTTTGTGATGAATGAATACAACAGAAATTGTTCGGCATCTTTTGCCATTATTGAAATACATGATAAATACATTATTCTGATTCATCACTGTACATGAATTATAGGGCCCAAGTTTCTCGATCAAGACACAAGCAGAGGCGCACAAGTTCACTGTGGAAGTCATCTAAGGTGTGACCAATACTTTTGTTAATTTCGGGACATGTGAAGGTGGCGATAATCGTAGAAACAGAGGCGCAGTTGTAAAAGGGTTGGATTTGAATGAATAAATAATAAGTAGGAGTGTTGAGGGCTGTCTTCAATTACGGCCAATCAAATCAGCTCCTCTCATTCAAAGCTGCTCGAAATGCAAACGGCAGTTATGATGGTAACTATGGTTCTGTTTCATTCCTGGATGACTGCCAGTGCCGTCCACAAAGTGGATATTTCCCCTCACGCTTCCTGCATTAATAACAATAAAGTCACTTGTGACAACGTAGGTGTCGGGGCCACTCCCACAGTATAAAACCCACCTGACATCCTACGTTCTGCCAATTAGTACATTTGTCAACAGTTGAACTGGTTAACCACCAGTTTTTGCATGCAAATAACATTCTCCTAAATAAGTGCAGCATCATGTAACAAGGTTACACATTACTCGAAAGTTATCATTCGCTCCTCAAAACAGTCATAAATTGCATCATTATCATTCACTCTTCAAACAGTCAATAATTGCTAACTGCAAAGTGCTTAATATTCTTAGAGCTGATCTAACAGAGTAGAAAAAAGGAATTTTTTGATTACATTTTTTTTATATATGTAAAGGGAGGGAAATGAGGATAGAATAAAGATTGTTATAGTGATATTAGTGCTATACCAATGAAATTGTCACTATGGGCACTGTTTTAACGATCTTAGCACATGGTCTAAAGAGCATGGCACAAGAGCATTTAGGGTGTGTCCAAATCCACTTGTGCTAGTTTAATGCCGGAAAAAAATGGTTGCAGCGCCAGGCGCAGGGCTCAAAAGGGTTGTACTTACTATCTTGATTATTCATGGGTGTGTTTTGGGCGTGACATGCAATAAACCAATCAGAGTGTCATCTCCCATTCTCCTTAAGAGCCAGGTGCGCTATCCGAATAGCAATTCGCCATTGGCGCAGAGGAATGGCGCTGCTGTGCATCCCTGTGTGTGTTTAACAAGAGTGTAAGCGCTTGTGCACCCACCTATGTAGACGCATATTAGCCTTGAACATCTTGACAATGCGCACATAAATGCGCACATTGACTTGAGACCAGGATTTTGTTGGTCAATTCGTACAATCGCTTTCCGTTGCGTCGAGATAGCAATGCACCAACAATGCGCTTGACCACACCTAATTTTAAGACCAACACGCGTAAACTAGAGCCATGTCTCTGAAGACATTAAACATCCCACAACCACGCACCAGATCAATACATTAAATGAAACTGTATTTCTAAAGTTTTTTTTACAGTAGCCTACCAATGAAACCTACCAATTAAACTTTTTTTTTTAATCTATAACCTGATTGAAACCTAAATGATAATAAATTATTTTTTAACCTTATTTAATTGGAAGAAAACATTTTTACTTATTTTATTGTGCTTGTTGTATTACATGTTTTTGAGACAGTTTGATCAAACAGTAATTTGCAGTACATGTCTGAGATTTTAGCGCTGCAGTGGATTATACTACCATTTCAAAATGGTAATCAGTGGTCTGTAATGTTCTATTGCTTCAAAGTACCTCAGGAGGAAAGCTGGTACTATTTGGCGGAGAGCTGGTCCCCCATGAAATTTGTTTATTAAAATAACAACAGGAGCAAAAACTGGCACACAGACAGATTAGCATCAGTACACAACAAGAGAAAGTCATTCATCTCATTTACTCATTTATCTACCAAGACAACAGTGATTATCCAATCTGACACAAAAGGATTTGATGTTAATTCACCTCTGCAAGTAATTCCATAAATGGCTTGTTATTGTGGTCTATGTGTGTCTGTGTGTGTGTTTGCTGTAATTGTGCCCTAATGTTATAATATATTCTCTACTGACTCAGTGACACTCTTCCATTATGCCACAGTTAATCAATGTAAGGACACATTTACACAAGGGTGCGGAATATTGCCCAATATTTACAGAATAATGGGCTATTAGTATTTCAGGACTTACTAGGTTTTGAAGCGTTATTGCTTCTAGGTTTTGAAGCGTTATTGCTTTTTTTTTGAAAGATTGTATTCGAGGTTTATTTGATTGTGTAGGCGATGCGTTGTTGGGGGGGGGGGGGTGTAGGCGCGAGCCAGAGAGAACACAAAGACAGCCGAAAGAACAGTGTACGCGTGACGCGTAGTTTAATGCCCAAAATAAAGAAACACAACACTTTATCAGCACAATAATGTGTAGCTATTACTGGTGTTTACAAATTTAAGAGGACAGTGAACACTATAATAATGATTTGTTGTTCAACAAATCATTGTGAAAATGTGACTTTATATTCGGCTGAAATGAAATGTCAGATTTATTTAAATCCACACGACTATCCAAGATAACTACATTCACATTTTATCATCTGAACAGAACAGAGTCAAGGCAACAGGTATTGATGCAGCCATGAACTACAAATATTTGTGTGTGTGTGTGTGTGTGTGTGTGTGTGTCTATGTGTGTACCTCACCTGTATAGCATTTGTAACATTCCACGAAGCCTCCCAGGATGTGATGGTTCGGGCTGGTTTCAAACCAACGGTACCAGTACTCGATCTTATCAAGCCTACCCTGGGTCCATCTTCCTCCAGCTGTGCACAGACATAAGATGGCTCTCTTCCTTTTTCTCCCACTTTCAGGCTGCATGGAGGCTCTGCCTGGTTTCTATTCTCCAAAGCGTCCTTTTTGTTCTCAACACAGGTCTGTTCCAGGTCAGTGTTGTCCTGGTTCAGTGCGCCTTCTCCAGACAGCTTAACTAGCCTATAAGACCTTTTCTTGTTAGTGTGGTGCTGGTTCCAGCTTGATTTGGCCTCACTGTAGACCTGGCTGGTTCTGGTCTTGTATGTCTGCTTCTCAGTGGACCATGAATTCTCTTCACCAATGTTGTTGGAGCAAAGGTGGTCCTGAGGAGGCAGAACGGAAGTGGTTGTGGGTCCACTAAAGGTTACAGTAGTTCTGGTTTCTTTAGGACTGGGTGTTTTATAGGTAAAGCTTCTGGTGGGAGTGTTGGGAGTAGATGTTCTCTCCTGGGTGACTCTGGTTTCATTAGAGCCTGGTCTTCTCTCTGTGCTGGTGTTGCTTAGAGGAAACTGATTCTCGTCGCTGTAGGTTCTGTTCAGCTCATCTCTTTCGGTCAAAATAAGGCTCTCTTCATCCTCCTGGAAATACCTGCCGGTAAGAATCTGTTTTAACGTAAAAATACAGTATCTGCAATGTGCAGGTACTGTTTTGAAACTAGACATATTTAGAATTCACAGTTTAGGTACCCTTAGCTCATTGCACCTTCAATATTATTTTTGGATTAAATGAAATTACTACAATAAATTCAAGGGTAATGTACTGATTTTATTTTCAATAGTACCGTGTACTAATAGATAGATAGAGATACATACTTATTAGTATAAGTATGACTCAATATTATTATTAAAAGGTTTATGGTTATTTATCAATAAATACTATTGACTTACCTTGTTGTCCAATCCAGTCGAAGTTTTGAAGCAGCCCATTCCCACAGAGAAGCTACAGAACCACTGGGCAGACCAGAGCTCTGAACCCACTGAAGAGAGCCCATTTTTAGTCTCACTGTCTATAGAGGGAGCCTTTTTGTCTCTGGAGGTCCAGACATCCTAGGGAGCTCAGTGACTCAACACATACAGTACACACACACACACACACACACACACATTTATGTATCACATGTACACACCTGTTGGTCAAGATGATTGACAAGTTGGTGAGCTGAAACATTTTAATATCCTAATGCCTATAACACTTCGATGGACTTACAAACATTTATCTGCGGAAGTAAACAGCTATAATGGTCTGCACAGTAAAACCACACTTTAAAATTACCCTAAAGTAATAAGGTGATCGCAAATCATGCTTGTGAATAAACTAATTTGCCCCAATAAACACTAAAACCTTTCACCCTGGAACTACACTTATTAAAACCGAGAGCACTTTTGACATTTAGGGACCCATCGTGAACTGGTCCGGTAGCCATTATTGCTCCCAATGCCATAGTTTAGGAAGTACCTCTCTCCTTTCAATTATATTTACTTGCATGTGAGGTGTTAAGGGCCTCTCCATAATGTGTGGAGTGAATCATTGTGTGTGGACAGGCCAGCCACTTCTCTGTCAAGGCTGCAACATTCTGGAGCATTGTTACATCTGCGAACACATTTCCAAATCCATGTGTTTAACTTTATTTCCTATTTCTATATTTTCTATATTTATATTTTATCTGTAGTTTTAAAATAAATTAATATGTTTATGAAATACGCTGGCCCCATTTTGCTCCTAAATGTGGTGTGTTCTGTTTGACAGCAGGAGGAGCTATGGAGTAATTGTGTCACTATGGTCATGACTGGACAAGAACTTCTGTTCAGTTCTACTTTAAACTGATTGATCCCAATATGATAGGCATGGCCGTGTTACTGCAGCCTATGTGTGTTGTGTATGTTTGTTTGTTATTGATTGTTGTTAGCCTACATCAATTCACACTGTAGGCCTACTACAAGTATAGATAGGTAACCAGTTTGCTCTGTGGCTATATTCCACAATCAGCATACACATTTATCTCACTCTGGCTATTGGTTTTGCAACCTGCTTGATATAATTTGCTTTCTTGTCTCTCAGACTAATACTTTTTCTGATTCTAAAGCAATCAATTTGCATGTTTATTTTAGAAGAAAGTGTAACAGTAAGCCTATCTTGTATTCTGTCTGTTTTGTTATTTGTGTTATGCCTATTTGTCAATTTCCTGTGCCATAGTGATACTGATCACTGCTCAAAATAGTAGGTTGATTAACAACACAGCTCACTGGATAACGGATAAACCATGTAATCTGACTACTCTGTGCCTACTCTCAATAAAAAGAAGGCTATTACATTTACATCCCTGTACCGACACTGAAATAAAATATTATGGTCAAGAAAGGGATCTAAAGCTAACCAATTGTCAAATATCTCTGCCCAAGTTAAGCGCACGCCAAACAAAACTTTATCATTATGACTTTAGGCAAACATTCGCTATCACACCGTCCCTCGCGCTCCTCGCGCTCCTAGAGAGGGGGAGGAGACACAAGAAGTGGACTGTGGAGAGAGAGAAGGAGCTCGGTTCAACTTGTGAAAAGTTTCTCTCGCAACCCTCCAGTTGACATTCATCACCGGTACGGCCGCACGAGAGAGAGGCCGCACAAGAACACGACTTGGCGGCGCGGAGGAGAGTTTACTGACGCGAAAATGAGGCGGGTTTGGCTCGTGGCTCTCACGGCGTTGCTATGGCAATGCTGCCAAGGCCAGCAGAGAGGTGAGTCCTGAGCGACTGATGGTCACATCAATCTCCGTCACCTTTTATCTTTTCCTCTACTTTTCTCTCTCTCCCTATTTCACCTAATTGCCCTGCGCTGCATTCGTTCTACATAAATGGCAGCTAGCTTAACGAATGGCTCTCATCTTTATTAGGCTACATCCAGTGGAAGGGGGTGTTGTTTTGCCTAGTGTAGGTCACTTTTTCTGCCCTGGCTGCCTCGTGGTAATTACAGTCCCAGGTTTAATAGATTAAATCATAATATAGGGGAGGGAAGAAATTCGAGTACACACACAATGGCCAAATGTGGTCAGCACCCTGCATCCTTGCACAGTTTCTGTATTTCTTGTGCCATCTGCATCAGGTTGTGTATGTATCTGTTATCTATTATGTATCTATCTTTTGTGAAATATTCTTTAACTCCACCAATGCAATCCCTGCAAAGACAATTTACTTTTGGTCCCAATTGTGCATCTGATATAAGTCTCACTTACTAAGGGTTTGAGGTTGGAATCATCTTATAAATTACACAAAAAAAGAAGGAAAAACATTTCAAGTCTGAATTGCAAGTCTGTAACGTGTCTATATGTTGCAACCGTGAAGAAGTGAGGGTAATCAATGTAGTTCATCTTTAGCTTTGAAGTAGCAATTTGCTTATTGTGACAACATTTTTAAAATTTACAAAGGTGTTATCATTCACCAACATTAACTTGAATACTAAAACTCCTACAAAGTAGCTATAAGAATGGGGAAATTATGCTAGGCTCGAGCGAGAATAAAATACTAAGGGGTGTTTGAGCTAAGTGCCTCTTTATTCGTGGGAACTAGAAACTATGCTGGGGTTCCAGGGAGAGTAATATTTAAATGGTCCCAGTTACATTTATATATGAATGACTTAAGACAGCTCTATAGATATATATTGTTGGAATTAGAATGACCACAAAACTTTTCACATATGGTGTTTATTTGGGGCCCTGGGACTTGAAAACAAATAAAAACCCGGCTGTAGACGGCGGGATTAGGCCCCAGTGTACATTATGTTATGTTAGGTTACGTTACGTCAAGCACTATTGCAGTGCAGCTGGCCAGAACACCTCAGTAGAGACTAGGATTGACAACTGGGATGCAATCAAGACTAAAACAGTGGGTTACAAGGACAGGATTATGAAAAAGAGTCTACTAACCCCCAGAAACACCATAAAATGAAAGCATTTGGAAATTGGGTTCAGATGCAGCCAGTGTATCCAGGCGACTGTCATGATGAAGTGCTTTCCTTCTTGCTTTCGATATAAGGTGCGTGTGTATCCGTCTTAGTGGAGACTGTCACTTGAAAAATGAGACCAATCGAGCTCCCATCATGCCTCTGTCTATTTATTCTGTTGAAATCATCCCCAGCTACTGTTTTAACTCAGGAGAGCTCAGGACCTCCTGCGGTGGGGTAGGGGATGCTCTCGGCAAGATGTGTGAGTGTGTGTGTGCGAGAGGACAGGGGAGTGCCATCTGCACGGAGAGCCTCATTACCGGGCGTGTCAACCAGCCCTGCTCTCTATCAGCGACCGGGCGGCCGACACCAGAAGATAATCAGAGACAGAGTCACAACGGCGAGGAGAGCAGGAGCGCAATGTTGGTAGAGACTTAAGAGACATTGAAGTGAAAAAGGTAGATTGAAAAAGGGAGGATGGATATCAGTGGCTCATATCAAAGGCGTGAATTCAGACGTATAAAACAGTGGTCGATAATCATGTAGTAAAAGTAAAAGTGTAATCGACTCTCAAGTCCAGTTGAACACCACAAGGTTAAAAACGAAGACAACAAAAAAACACAACTGGACACGTTCTTTATGATTGGTTCCTTAATATGCTCCACCCTATTTTAAGATGAAAAAGGTCCCATCAAGCAATAGAACATCTGTGTAGGTGGACAGGGGCTTTAAAACACTTTCAGCACTAGACCCCATAGCACCAAAAACGATGAAATGCCTGACTGTGTGGATATATCACTGGGTAAATGGAAAGAGTTTTAAAAAGTTTCTAAAAGTTTTTATTTTCTTGATGTTCTCAATGTATCATTGTGAACATAGTCTATAAATATGTTGGGGACTCTCTTGAGATAGCAGAGGTGCTGGAATATGATAAAGGTATTTGTGAACCAAGGGAGAAATCAATTTTTAGAATTATATCAAGTGATGCCATCGGAGTTATTCATAATAACTCTCTCTCGCAGAAACCTCTCTCTGTCGCAGGTTTCCATAAAGGCCAACTCGATAAGGATTAAGAGAAAGCTGATTTTTCATATTTATGTCTTTATTTATTTGTTTATTTATCAGTTGATCAACTTCGTCAATAATCGTCTTGGATCGTAGGGTGATGAAACACTTTCTACCTTTCCACACACACTCCCTAGCCTATAGTTAAGCTAGGGAGTTTCTACCAGTGTTTTTCAATTGTTCGATTTTTACAGTGCAAGTAGGGCAACAGGGAGCTTTCGTAACTAGGCTGAACTAGAGGGGTGCAATGTGACACGAATCAAAAAATGTTTCCTTCTATCCATGAGAGCAATCAACATTTTTATGGGGTGAATTCATCTCAATATCATTTATATTTCTAAAATATGTTGATCCCAGTCTGCTATGTTAATGCGGAGGCAGCCAGGCTTAGCTGAATAGATTGGATGGAACCCTCTCGAGGAAGAGTTCCTTGTTTCTCTGTCTGGGACCCAAACTGAGCCGATTTAGTAAATATAAATGTTTTTAGTTACAACTAAAGAAGGTCAGCAGGAAGGATAAAAGGAAGGAAACAAGGAAAAGAGCCAAGGAAGGAACTGAATAAAAAGAAGAGGGGGAAGAATAGAGGGAATTAAGGAATGCAAGAAGGATGGACACCCCTCCCTAATGGATAGAGGGAGGGGTGAATGAATGAGCACTGGCATATTTGGATGGGTTGTATTGGGATAGCAATTTGGGTTTGAAAATAAACCAGTGTAAACCAGTCAGAATATAGAATATTTGTAAACAACCCATTTGTTCCATTGCACTGGATTACACAGGCTCATGTTTGTGTGAATGTATGTGTGCGCTGTATGTGTGCACTGAATGTGTCTGTGTGTATTGGGTGGGTGAGGTGTTGTTTGAAGAACAGGTTGCTTTTGTAATTGATAACAGATTACAGTCCTATATATCAAAGCCGTTGGATTCTTGGGCTTTTTTAAACCCGTCATCGGATTCTGCCTTAATGAACCAGTGACTGTATCTCTTCCTCAATGACATAGGTCACATGACCAACAGCAGGTGCGTGCTTGTGTGTGTTTGTGTGCATTTGAACGAGCAATCCTTTAGGAGCTAAAATTAACCAGGTGCTAAGTTCGAAGAGCACAAAATCCTTCCTGTTCTATTAGAGAGAGAGAGAGAGAGAGAGAGAGAGAGAGAGAGAGAGAGAGAGAGAGAGAGAGAGAGAGAGAGAGAGAGAGAGAGTGAGAGTGAGAGAGAGAGAGAGAGAGAGAGAGAGAGAGAGAGAGAGAGAGAGAGAGAGAGAGAGAGAGAGAAACTTTTTGCATGAAAACAATGCAAAAAGTATGTATTTAATGACTAATTTACATACAGGCTAACATGTTAGCATGCTCAGCAAATAATATGCCAATTGCTACAATTTCTTTCATGTATTTATTTCATGGTCAATCCATTCCATCCATCTTGTCACCTGCACGCTCTGTCGAACCTCTCCCACGTCATCAGAACGCTGAACACACCGGCTGAACACACCGGCTGAACACACCGGCTGAACACACCGGCTGAACACACCGTCATGCTGCACAGAAAACCCGTAATGGACTACAGTGTTCTCCGCCCTTAACTTACACCTGTTGTCCAATCATTTGCAAATTCACTCACTGTCCCCCCTCAACTGCCATACCCCCCTTCCCCACCGACCACACGCATTGTTAACCGGGACAACCTCAGATCTCTCCAGCCTGCCCCCATCCCACCACCTTCCCACCATGCCAACTTTGCACTCCTCAACACCCGATCGCTCAACAATAAAGCCCCTGCCCTCCATGATAATCCTTGATAACACTCTGGACTTCCATCTTTTCACCGAAACCTGGAAACAACCCAATGACTTCTTCTCCCTCAACCAAGCATCCCCCCCTGGCTACAACTACATCTGCAAACCCCACCCCTCCCGCCGTGGAGGTGGCCTCACCGTTATTTTAAATCAGAACTTCCGGATCACAGAACTCACCCTTCCCTCAGTATCATCATTTGAATTTCTCGCCTTCAAAGCTCTTTCCTCCATGACAGTCATCCTCATTTACCGGCCACCTAAACCTAATCCCTCCTTCCTCTCTGATTTTACTGAACTCCTCACGCTAGCCTCATCTCTCTCTCCATGTCTGCTGCTACTCAGTGACTTAAACATCCACATGGACTCCCCCACCTGCAAGCTCGCATCACAATTCACCATTTTACTCTCACTTCACTCTCACCCAACATGTCACATTCCCCACACATGATAAAGGACAGATCCTCGACCTGGTCTGCTCCACATGTCAACCGGTGCTCGACCTCCATCCATATCTCTTTCCCCTCTCTGAACACAAACGGTTCACAATATTCCGGTTCACAATGTTCTGGTTCACAATCCCTTCTCCAACCCCACGCCCCCGCCTCCTCAGAGAAATCACCTTCCGCAACCTTAAATCAATCGATCCCCAAAATCTCTCTGACCTGCTCTCCACCACTCCACCTGGACTCAACACTCACCTCACCTGATGATCTCACAAACCATCTCAACTCCATCTTGTCTACCTCCCTCAACACTCTGGCCCCCCTCAAAACAAAAACTGTCACTTTTAACAGCTCTTCACCCTGGTACACACCTGCACACCGGTCAATGAAACAAACTGGTCGCCAACTTGAATGTCTGACAAAGAAATCATTTCTCACAGTCCA
>JAOEHI010024472.1:0-19481 GCA_025447815.1 Percopsis transmontana
TCACTACTCATTGAGACAATGAGATGCACCTGGGAGCGCTAATCACCCCCAGGCGTGCAGAATGGATGAGAGGCACGATGCGCGCATGGACCTGTGCGCGCTGATCGTGACAATAAATCAACCTCGCTATGTCATCACAGGTCTGTCTATATCTATGTCTGTGATTTTGGTTTGCTTCATTGTTTTATCTTTAATATCCTCAAAATATGCTCACAATTGAGGCGATACCTTTTTAGTAAAAAGGTATCGCCTCAATTGTGAGCATAAACCGTAAAAAAGGTTTTACGGTTCACTATTTGTGATTTACTCTTGTCTAAGTCTCTGCACTATTTTATCGAACTAACTCACTCACAAGTTTAGGAGCTGATTTCAGCTCTAAAATCAGTTTATCTTAAACCGTCCAGGAGGAACTTTTAGCCTGAGGATTCTTTGTGAATACAGCCCCTGTTAATGAAATAGTTCATTACCAAAAAATGGAAGGCAGGTTGTTTTTGTAACTTGCAGCCAAAAGCAAAAGCTAAAATTATTTAATAAACACCACTGCCAGTAGCCAACATAATAAGATCAAACAAGCAGCACCCAGACATTATTAAATAACAACAAAATGAGAAATGCAGCTTTGATTTGTTGGTTAGTTTGTCCATATGCCCCTATGGAAAACCACGTGTAGCTATTTCCAACTCCCCCAGTTTCACGTGCCTGCTAGCGTGAGTTAGCGGGAACTGTTGGATTCCTTTGAAAGGACAACAAACTGTGTGAGTGTCAGAGAGAGAGAGAGAAATCCAATTAAAGCATCCATGTTTTCCTGCTTTAGTTGTGCTCATGACAAACAGTTTGGGGTCAGAGGGGAAACAGCTGCCAGCAGACATCACCAGGGATCATAACTGGAAGAGGAAGCAGAATTCTCTCACACAAACACACACAGCGTTGTCAAAACACTGACCTTGTCACGGCATGGTGTGACTCTCTCACACACACAGCATTTATTATCTTAAATGAAGTACACACGTGCCCAATGCTGCTCCTAAGACCAAGTTATAACAAAATCAGCCTACACCTTATTAGCCTAGGGAAGCACCTGAGAGTGATTTTAATCTCAATCAATCTAAATCAAGTTCTGGTCAAACTATAAATTACCCCGATGGGTAAAAACTAAAATACTACTGTAAACATTCTATTTCTGAGGTTGTGATCAACTTCACCAAAACATGGCAATACATAATAGTCTGTGTCCAAAACGTCTTTTGTTGCATATCCTTGGATTTATTTCCACAGGCATGATGGCCTTTTCCCACTGAACGCGATGTGAAGAAATGCACCACGACCTTTTATACTCGAAACACGTGATATTCGCAAAAAACATGACGATGCAGAGGCTTTGCTCTGAGTTCAACTTCCGATAACAAACTAACTAAGCAGTTTAATGCTGCTATGATCCTCCAGTCATTGTCATTGTCGCTTACTGGGATATGCCCAGACATGTTTAGTACCGGTTGCTGTGACATAAAACGTCTCTTTCGAATATAGTATGTTAATGATTATGAAGTTTGTTGTTTGTGAATCCACGCCTAGATCCTCTAGCGAAGATCCCAGTGAGAGAAATGTAGTGTGTGTTTGTGTGTTATTGCTTGTTCTGCCTTACTGCAGGAATGTTATAAAATAGGATGCCATTACTTTGCTCAAAAATTTATATTTGAAGATGTTTTGAATGAAGTCTTCGATGAATGTATAATTACAATTACATCATTTAGCAGATGCTTTTATCAAAAGCAACTTACAATTACATGGTGCTATTACATGGAGCAGGTAGGGATTAGACATCTTGCTCAAGGAGTCTTACAGGTAGGCCATCTCCGGGACTCAAACCAACAACCTTCCGGCTGGGAGTCCAACACCTAGACCATCCTGCCATGTGTGAACAAATGTGTTTGTATTTTTATGAGGAAATAATTCAAATGGCAAAAACACATCTTGAGTGAAAAGGCCCTGCCCACTAAATATGTAACTGAACTGGTATAGGGTTATGCTGAAACCATTCATAGTCTTGGTTCATGGTTAAACTTGCAGCATTAGGAGAAGAAATCAGAGAGCATTAATAAGTGATTCTGTGTATTCTGTGTCATTCAAAGGCCACTATATGCCTTATGAGAGGCCCAATATTTGCCAAGAAAACCCACCAAAACACAATATGACCAACCTGCTAGGTTGACACAGCCTGATGGATGCATGGACCACTGCTAGCATATCTTTAAATATATAGTTTCATATCAAACATAAAGTATACTACCTCATACACATCAACATCTCAAAGAAAGTATGTACATCCTCCATTAATCTGTCTCCTCCCCTTTGCCTACACATCTTGAAGTAGATTAAAAAAAACTGAACGAAACATTTAAGATTCATAGTTTTCCCCTGGTAGATCTATTTCAAGGGAAGAGCAATGCTTTCAGTTCACACAAACAAACATGGGTGATCTAGGTCTACGCAAACGCAGGAACAACAGGGGATTTTGTGAAATCTGTCAGGTCACGTATTCATTTACAGTATGTGCACACATGCAAAACAATTAGAATTAAGGGGGAACAAAAAAAAAAAAAAACGTGCCTCCACTGCACTGCCCGGGTGTCGATAACAACAAACTCCGAACAATACCTTGCCAGCTACACACACAAGTTGGCATCAAATTGTGATTACAATGACTTCCAATGCTAATTAAACCCTACTAATAATAACTGCTAATAATTACACCATGCCAAACCAGGGCTGGGAGGGAGACTGGAGCAATTACACAGCCAGTCAGCTAGACATCGAGTGCGTGAGTCACCGAGCTTACCTGATTGGCAGTTAGTGAAACAGTGTGTCACTCAAAAACTGTTATGAATTCAAACAGAAAGCAATTTAAAGAGTCGCCCCAATAGTCAGTAAGTCACCTGGTTAGCCAGCCAGCCAGTAAATTAGACATTCAATTAGTTAGTCAGATAACTGCTATTAAAAGCCAGTTAGGACACTGGCATATTTTCTGTACATATATTGTAGAAACATCTTTCTGAATGATTTTTTGATAGTGGACATCAACTTGTGCTGGTGTCTGTTGCGAAATAATATGCCAATACAGTACATTATGCTTAAACACAGCTCAACACATTAAAAACCAAACTAACTCACTGTAAGAATGCAATGTAAAGGCCTGTAAAGGCCTTTCCCTCTCCCCATTGGCCGACAGTTCTGGGATATGCTAATTAGGTAGTGACTGATAAAGCACTCCCTTGGCCTCTGACTCCCATTATGTGGAACGTTCCCGACTGAAGCCCGACTCCACCGCCCACTGAGAGACACAGATAGAGGCAGCATCCTTACTTGGCCCCCCCACGGCTGAGTCGAAATACTTATTAATTGGTGGGACACGACCTTAGCTATACAAAGTCTGGCACTATACCATGGGCACTGTAAAACCAGGGACTGTAATCACAGTAGCTTATCTCTTCTTTCCTAATTGATAATTAGTTTGGCATTAATTCGGGGCCAGCACCCATCTCTTATCACAAAGGCCTGTCTGCTTATCTGCTGCTTTAACAGTGGACTAAATTGAGTTGTGAATGTTAATGAGTCACCTTGCTGGGCGTGTATGTGTGCGCACGGGACGTTGGGGAAATAATTGTTCCCGACTCATATTTAATTAACCTTAGTAGAGGAATTGGACTTGAACTTTTTCAATTAAAAAAGTAAACAACTAAAAAAAAGTGTGCCATCTTTGGTTAACAGACTGGTTTTAATGCAAAAGCTTGTTACAAATGTTTAAATAGAAATGAGTTAAAACAACAAAAGCAGTCTACTGTAGTTCATTATTTTTGCAGCATAATAAAGTAAGATATGCAACAGATTTTTTGGATATTAGCGGTTTTTAAAAATCATGTGGTGCTATACTAGTAAAAAAAGAGAAGTTATAGTGCTGGTTCCTTCAGTCGTCATCCCTGGGCCTTAGATAATCCAGAGAACCACAGCTCTTCATATAGAGGGCTCTGCTAGTACCTTCACATATAGGAACGCATGTGCAACCAACATATTGCAGTAAAGTAGAGCCACAGACACAGGCTGCTTGGTCGTGTGTACCGTATTAAGGGTCACGAATCACAGGCTATATTAATGGTATTATTATTTTAATACCAATACCATTACTCTTTAGTTATTTTATTATTATTATTATATTGGCTGCACCAAAACATTAAAAAAAAATAATAAAGTGTGACCTCCGTGTGACCTCCTTACTATGGCAGCAGTAGACTGTATTTAAGGCTCCGGTACACTCATAATATTATACAAAATATGGTTCAAAAGATACACATATAAATCAACACAAAATGTTACATATAGGTGGACTGTCTATGTTCTATCAGGAAAAAAATAACATTACAAAAACAACTTCATGGAATGTTCACATCTCTACACCATTGAAACAGAATACAATCAAATGTAGAGGTTTCTCCTCTTTTTATGTGAAAATTATCCCTCGACTTTTTGAGTTTGAATCTGTTATTATTCCTCAGAAATCAGCTAACTAATTCTGGGGATTAAATAATTTCTGGCGATTCTTTGATCAGCAAGAAGAAAAATTGCATTTACACACTAGAGCAGTTTTATAATGACAACGACTTTAGACTATTCTGACCAGTAATTTGGGATTTGGGATTGTGGCAGTTTTTTCCTATAACTTTTTTTTGTCTTTCTTTCCAAATCTTTATTCACTTTTTATACCCAGGCTTATCACAGCCGCCTGTTTCTACGGCTGTCCATTGCATCCTTCCTTCCCCTCTTTCACCATTTCTACAACGTTCTGTATGCCCTCCTTCCTTCTGTTCTAATGCTCTTGCTCACAAATAAAACAAATAAAGAACGCTTCCATTTTATCAACTGGAGGCACAGACCCCACACGACTGTTTCCTGTTCTCCATTTTTACGTGAGGTCCATTTTCCTCCCCACTATGAGCAGCCATGTGAGGTTTTTGCAATGGAAAGCAAAACAGAAATGTTTTTGTACACAGTACAATCCAGTCAAATGTGTTTTAAAGGGAACAATGCACCGTACCAGAGGCAATGCCTGCCTTCTGTGCCGCGTCTCGGGGCTGCTCAGTGGGGGCTAGGGGGAGAGACACTCTTGTAAACACCGCAACGGGAAGTTGATTGCTGCTCTACATTGACAATAGACAAATACTTTTCAGGGTTTCATGGTGATATACAGGCTTATCCATGTGGCTCTACAACGAACTTGATGCAGCTCCATGCAACAGACACAGCTGGTGTCGCTGGTGAAAACATCTACAGATATATCGACTCCACCCCACTTCCACGTCAGGCCACGTCTATGCCTCATGTAGTTCTAGAGTCACAATAGCTTAAAGGCTACTTCTTGTTTTTTAGGCAATTAATAAACATGTCTACATAATGATTCTGAACATTCATCTTCACCACAGATGTTTAACTGCGATGATATAATACTTATTGATGAGCTTTGTTAACTGAAACACATTTTGAGCTAGATTTAAATTAGACGAACTAGAGGAAAATGGATTGCACTGGAAAGAGTATGCAAAAGCTATATTTATCCTTCAAATAAATCCATAACCCACAGAGATGTCTTTGGTGCCTACACAGGGTCACATAGATCATCATTCACATCTTTAAAATCCTAATAACGTGATATACTTTAGTGCTTTGAAACTAGTGTGTGTTAAGACAAGGCAGCACAGTAAGCCTTCATAGTGGTTTGAAGCATCCCTGTAATTTATACTGCCTCAAGGACTTAAAAAGCAGGTACAGTACCCACAAAGATATAATTTCAATCTCAAGAGACCATTTCGTGAAACCATTTCATAAACTTGGGGTTTGTGAATTCATATTTCACTGAATCAAAAGGGGAATTCATTAATTTGAGATTATGACTTGTAAACTGGTATCTAGGAGGTGTAAACTGCCTTGAGAGGCATATCGGATAGTTTGGAAATTAATTAAATGTCAAACCTATGGTATGACTATATATTGTTACATTGTTCCTGTTCAGTGTACCATTTTCATCTAAATGGTTACCAACCTTTTTAATTGTTGATGAAATACTGTTCCTGGAAAATATTATTATACTGTACCGACATATTACTTGAAATAATCAAACAGAAAAATGGTTGACGTAATTCATTCATTCAAAATAAAAAAGTACAAATGCGTATAAAATCTAGGATGAAAGACACACGGTGGTCTTTTCATCTACCATGGGATAGTGGCCTTCACCCTATGTGAGATGCTGAGACCACAGGCCTCATTTGGCATTTTATTTGTAAAACATTATGATATATTGACAAAAACCTGATGTTATTTAGTTATTCTATGAAGAATTGAATCTAATTAATCCAGCTAAAATTATTTTTTTTCTCTTATATATTTTGATATAGCAGTAAAATATGTGCACGTAAGTATGTTGTAGCTCTTTCTGTATAAATGATCAAGCTAAATCAATATACAACTGATCAGGTAGTATAATATAGTGGCATGTTTTTCAAAAGATATTGGGCCTGGGTCAGAACTTCAGCAATAACTGTTTTAAGTTTTGTCTCTTTAAGAGCAAGTGAATATACTGTAAAACAAAATGCAGCATACTTTGTGTACCTGCCAAGGAGGATATATATACATGGCTAAACTATCAAGTTATTTTTTGCATACTCCTGTAATCACTGCAAGAAGTAGTAAATATTGATGAATAAAGGCCATAATATGGGTCAATAAAACCACAAGGATACGCTTGACACATTTCTAATAGTGTTCCTAGGCAGAGCTGCAAGGCAGAGAAGCTAGCCTGTGCTAAAGGTGGTCTGGCCCAGCTACACAGCTGCAGTCATGGGGTTCTTCTGTCTTGGCTTGGGCTGGTTTTGGTGTTTCTTTCTCTCTCCGATATAGCCATACTGTTCTGGACTGGCCTCCCTTGGGTGCCTAGGCATTAATTAAACATTCATTTGTATTATTAATATCGTGGTAACAAGTTTAACATTTTAAGTATTTTATAACTTTAAATTGTAGAGCACAAAATGCATAGTATACATTTAGTATACACTTGGTAGATGTCTATGCAATTTATATTTAGTATAAAGCGTCATGTATATTGTCTAAGCTATTTATGCTACACCACTAGATGAGACCGAGGGCTAAGCCATCAGTCAAGGATGAAGCTCATCATGTTACCTGTGAACAGCTACTCCCACGTTCTCCTCCTACCTGTAGCCCCCAGGGCCCCCGGCTCCACTCGTCATGGTGTCGTACCGCAGAGCTCGCAGAGGAGGGGTAGGGGAAGGAGGCACATCCTGTCGCATGGGCCCTCTCTGCTGGGGCTGGGGCTGATGGTGGGAGCTGGGAGGACCAACAAAAAGGTAAAATATCATCACAAAACACAAGATAATACAGCGCCTGCATAACACTAGTAGCAGAAAACACAAGAGGGTCTAAAGTGCCTTTCAAGTTTCCTTAAATCCCTGACTCTAGCTTCCTTACCTTGATATTAAGTCCTCACACTGACGTTAGAAATGAATTAGCCCCTCATTTGTGGTAGGTTTCATAATATATATATAAAATACAAAGGTTTCAAAATATACCTTCAATCTAATTACATTTTAATTAAAAATGTGTCTTCAATTAAACCACAAATATAGAATTTTGCAAACTGGAGTAACTTACTACATACCAGTGGAGATGGTGGTCAGCTCTGTAGACACGGAAGAAGTAGGTTTTTTACAGACAATAAAAGTGAATGGAGGATGAAACAAGGGTTTTTATTTCATGGCAAACGTCAGCGTGAGAACCTAATATTAAGGTAATGAAGCTACAGCGTGGAGGGTCTAACAAAAGCTAAATTCCGCTTTAAACAGCACTAGAACACTAGAAGCAGAAAACCTGCCACAGCGTGACGATATCGTGTGAACAAATACTGTAACATGAAGTCTACAATTGGGAATTTATGCTACAGTTTCAATAAGGGTCAACATTATTGAATGGTCGAGGGCCAAGTTCACTGAATAACCTAAGAGTAATTCATGTTTACAAGTCATATGAATGCGATTGGACTAGGTAGCTTGTTGGGTTCGTTTACTTCGGATGGGGATAGTATCCGGAGTCAAGGGGTCGAGGGTATGGCTGGCTGGGGGGGTACCCGGGGTAGAACGGCCCAGGCTGGGTGTAACCCTGGGTGGGGTGGGGACCTCCTGGATAGAGGCCCGACCAGGGCTGCATGGGGTAGTCTGCTGGATCCAGCGGCCCACGCCTGCAGAACAGACAATATGATGATAAGGATACTGGTCCACTAGAAATGTAAAATAGAACTAGAATAGAATATAGAGCTGGATTACATAGAAATCATTTAGTTTGTGTTTTTTTTACATACCTAGTAAAGCATACAAAACATGACAAGCAATGACAAGAAGGTTTGATATGAAGTTCAGTTTAACCTAAAGACTGAACTAAGTTGAAGAATTAGCTACTGTACATGTATGTTTGAATGCAAAATACAGAATAACTTACTGTATGTACTTAATGTGCATAGAAATACAAGCTTAGGAAAAGAGTGTGCCAGACTGAGACAGAGATGCATCTAAAACAACTGCTTAGCCCAGCCAAGGATCACATAGCAACAGAATATAACTGACATGTGACAGTTTTAACTAGGCTAGGGCTCAGTTAACACACACACACACACACACACACACACACACACACACGCAAATGCTGGCATGCACAGAACACACACACACACACAGGCATGCACGTGTGTGTGCACGCACATACACACAGCTGTGGTGATCCAGTCCAGTCCAGTTAACACATATCAATTCCTGGTCCCCAGTGGACAGTAAATACACAAACATGTGTTGTCCACATAGCTAACATTATGAGGCATTAGATTTTTTTTCTCTCTCTATCCCCCCTCTTCTCAGTCTAAATGTGTTTGCGTTACACTTGTTTGCTCTCCTTTCTCTCTCATACAGTAACAGGGTGCACGATTCTGGATAAAATGAGAATCACGATTTTCCTGCTTACAATTGAGACCACGATTCTCTCTCACAAATTTTCGTCATTATAAATGTTTATTGGACTCATTTACCTGATTCAGAAGGAAACAAAAACAAAAACTATGATGGTGCATGATTTAGGACCGGCACATCATCTTTGGACAACAGAAAGGGAACGCTCCCGTTTTTATCTTAAATGCAAGAGCTTCATGACTCTGACACTGAACATAAAAACAACCAACTTCAGTATTTTGTCTTCTCTCACTCGCTCTCATTGTTTTCCCACAGCCAGAGATTTTGTAGCTCGCTGTAGTCACTTTGTAGCCGTCGCTTGTGGGCGTTGCCTGCCCTGTCGCTTAATAGGGGTACTTTGTGTACCGTATGTCTGCCTTGCTACACATAAATGTGTAGTTATATTTGTAATACTATATTGCCATGTTCTTACTTACTGGATTTACTGCAGTTACTTCTACAATTTCAACACAGGTAATAATAATTTAAGTAAAGTTATTAAATCCCAGGTAATCATAATCTCAGCAATTCACTCCACTATACAACTCAAAGTCTTTAAATAAATGCTGTGGAGATAGTGGAGATAATATGATCGCAATAATTATTTTACTATTACATTATGTATATATCGAGACATTGTTTCCATTAGCAGTCAATGAATGGTGTTAATTAACGTGTCATTCAAATTGCGATTCGCTTGGTTTTGCGTTCATGCATTCAATAAACCTCACAAGTGAGGAATACAACCTCGGAAACCTGCCTCCACCCTTCATTTTTTGATTTATGTTCTGGTAAATTAACAGCACCTGACTGTCTAGTCGCTACACTGAAAACATAATTAAAGTAGAACTTTTGTCAACTTTCCCAGTCCACAAGTCGCTAAGCGGTTAGTCGCCAACCGCTTAAACACAGCCAGCCAGCCAGCCAGACAGATCTAGACTAGATATGGGGCCGGGAGGGGCCGGCAGATATCCCAAACATGACGGGTATGTAGTTAGTTAGACCCATTTCATCATTGACCACCCAAAAGTGATACACACAGGCGTCTGTGTGGAGTCCGCTGTGTGTGTGTGTGTGTGTGTGTGTGTGTGTCTGCTCTTAGGCACAGGTCCTCCTGTCTGTCAACCTTAGCGTCTTTCTGCATGCTGTCCCTTTTGACTCTTTCTCCTGCTATTGCTGTTAAGTGTCTGGATGAGACCGCTGGCCGGATGCCTCAAATGTCTTCCCCTAGCCAGCCCGTCTTCCCTGCCAACCACCCAATCTGTCTCCTCGTCCTGCAGACCTGCCTATCCGTCTCCCTGTCAGCCTATATGTCTGTTTAGCAACCTGCCTGTCTGTCTGTCTGTCTGTCTGTCTGCCAGGCAATCTGTTTGTCAACCTGCAAGCCTGCCGTATGTGTGCGTGTGTCCATCTATCTGTTTGACAGCCTGTGTTTTCACATACTTTAGTATCTGCCCATAAGGAAGTCTACCTGTCTGAGAATCTGACGGGCAGGCTGTGACTGGCTACTGGTATCGCTCTCTGGGCCCGCGTGTCGGTGCCTCTATAAGCCTGTCAATCTCAGCATTTGTTCCCTGGCTGTGATAATGACATCAAGGTGGAGATTAGAGCAGTGGAGAGCTGGTCAGGGGGCGAAAGAAGCTGAAGAGACGGTCTTTTGTGTCATACGAGTGTTGAACGGAAAAAGAATAGAGGAATAAAATGCTCTGCACACCTACAACATGTTCAAAAACACATTTTTACCATTTTCTATTAATAGATTATTACATTTTTTGTTCGTTTTTTTTTTTTTTTTGATTTGCCTCAAGAGTATGACCATGAAAACAATATCCACAGAAAAATCCTGAAGGAACAAGCTGAGATTTTATAATCCAGTTATTGTCCATGTGGCGCCGTTGCACTTGAATTTAATCAACATTAATGTTATGAATCTAGAGGAAATCTAATGAGGGACTGCTGAGAGCTGACTGGGAGTATATCAGTATCTAACAGTAGTCTGCTGGGAGGCGCCTCCAAATGAATGAAGTGGAAATCCAGTGGGAATCTTTAGGGAATCCACTGTAAATCCGGTGGCAAGTTTGGAATGCTGCCTTCAGGAACCCAGTCAGCACTGCACAGCAGCTGAGGATTATGGGGGAATGAGGATGGAACCTATTATTGACGCACACACATGCGGTACACAGATAGCACATACGACCACTCAGAAATCTGCCCAAACACACACAATGCTAAACTTCGACTAAACCCACTGCTCGCTCCTAATCCCCCCCCCCCCCACACACACACACAAACACACACACACCCTCCCATAGTCAGGAGGAGGTAAATTGGCACAGCTGGAGACAAGTAAAGAATAAATGAGGAGGCTGGTGGTACACACTCACTGGTGTAAGCACTGGTGTGAGAGAGAGAGTGTGAGTGTGTGTGTGCGTGCGTGCTTAACAACATGCAGGAGGCAGCTGTCTGGCACGTAGTTTTACATAATTAAGACAGTAATAAAAGCAGAACTAACATGGGCTTGTGACAATAACATAAAACACACAAGTTAGTTTACTCATCATAAACCGGGACTCCTTGGAAATATAAATTCGGCACACCTAAAGTTGGTGAGATATTTAAAGACATTGCTAAATTGATTTTTCCAGACGTTTCACAATAAATGAGAGTAATGTGAGCCTTTCTAATTCGCAGGCATTTAAGAGATTTCTGATGGATTTTGCAGGAAACGAAGAGTTGTTATAAGTCCTCGGCACCTGCCCCTCTCGCCCTTGCTCTCTCTCTCTCTCTCTCTCACACACACACACACACACACACACACACACACACACACACACACACACACACAAACATACTAAGTACTCTGCCCGCCTTTATGGACCGGCTGGGTACAGCTGTTCTATGAGGCCCTATGTGCGTGCGCACACACACACACACACACACACCTTTCTTGGCCATATCAATCTTCCCAGTGTCTTGAATAAAGGAATAACTAACTTTAAAGCGAGCGAGAGACAGAGAGAGAGAGTTAAAGCATGGCAACACTGCACATTAAAAACCCCTGAGAACTAAATGACACCTGCGTGGCAGATGGATGGTCTCAATAAAACCCAACCACGATGCATAAACACAAACTGCAAGGCTCTCGGAAACACATCTCCTCCCTTGGACAGAGAAGGGGAGGGGATGAGGAGGGATAGAACGAGAGAAAATATTCATTCATTCATTCTCATTGAGCGACAGATATTGTGGTTTGAAAAAACAATGTGATATATTGCCCCCGGAGTTTAACTGAGTTTACTTTAGTTTAATCTTCCTAATGTGATGTTTCATTATGAAGCCTTAATCACACGCAGGTTCTTGCATAAACAACAGGCCAATGAGAGCTTAAGTGAGAAATAATGAAAAAGCATAGATAAATGTAATCTTTTACTGGAGGAAGGTAACAAAAATAATGGGAGTATGTTTTACACAAACAATGCTCAATTAACAGGAATAGAAATATAAAATCCATGTGTGGAAATCAAATGAGGGCTATAGAGCATATCTTTTTTCATATCATATTTGTGGTTTGGTGCTATGCGATAGGTGAAATTTGTCAATTTCAGTGATGCAGACTAAATGGATATTGTTTTCTTGTGATTGTCTAAACATTTTAGCTTCTGATGCATTGTGAAATTATTTGTAACAAACATTTTTCTCAGGTTTAATTGAGCTTGAGCAAATGATCAAAAACGACGTGGAGAACTTTCAGATAGAAACAATTAGCGAAGCAGTGTCAATTTGCCAAGTAAATATTTGGCTGGCAGTTTTACCAACCTGTGTTTGAAATCTATAAGTAAATATTATAAATATATTACAATGCTTATGTTGAAGCATCTATAAAATATAGATAAATAAAAACTAAATATATTTGTTTTATAATAATATAATAAGGGGTTGACAGCTGTTGTTGGATCTAGCTTACATCATATATTTCCTTTACAACTGTATAGGATATGTGAAGTTAGGGGGAAGAGTTTTTATTTTAATTTTTTTTAAAAGAAGCTGAGAATTAGTGTTTGATGTCTGAGCAAACAGACAGAGCGATTTTCAGTTTTAATTAGGGGATAAAGAAGCACGCTAAGCACCTAAGTTGTTTCCCTACTTACGGCAAATTGGTTAAGTAGTGACTCTTTGTGTGTGTGTGTGTGTGTGAGAGTTCTGTTAATTCAGCTGTCAGTTTGGTGTGTGTATGCAGTTGTGTGATAGGCCGTTCCACAGGCTCCTAATACCACTCAACCTCCTTGACTCCTGACCTATTGAAGTCACATGACACCCCATCAGTTCCCAACTAACACTTACAGAGGGGGTCAAAGGTGAGGGCAGGGTATTACCAAGCAGGATCTGGGGCACAGCATACCAAGACAGACAAAACATAATTAAAGTTCAATATCGCTGAGTAAAGTTAAATGCTATTTGTTGGGGAACAGATACTGCTGCTTTTAAAAAGGGGGTTCCCCCTTCCAGCAGATGTTTCTAATTCTTATGCAAACATGTTCAAGTAGCTATACATTGGTTAGATACTCACGGCTACAACGTTTTAGTCTTTAAATTAGTGGCTAAGGGGTTTTAACCAGAGTATATTTCTTAAAAAAAATATATATACATTTTCATTTTGTGTCATGGTAAAAATTGTCATGGTCTTACTGTTGGTCATTAAAGCCTTATTATTGGTCATTTAAGTTTCCAACAGTAAGTATTTTCTGTGTGGGCACACTCGACAACACACACCTAAATAACCACAACCCCATAAGGCCTGGTGTGGTAGTTCAGAAAAAGAAGGTCAACATGTGTCCAGCTATGAGAGAGATCAGAAGGTTTCAAATGCAAAAAAAGTCAAAAAAGCTTTGACATTTTTTATTGTATTTTTTTTTTAGAAGATTTAGAGGATTTAAAAACCAAAACCATAGGTATGCTGTAATAACAAAACACAATGAAGATGCTAGCTGACTACAGAATTTGTGTTTATTTTCAATTAAAAAGCGGTAGCCTAATTTTTCTAGACGGGCGACCAACAAGACATTTAGCTGGTGAACAAGTGGGGCCCTGGGATCTAATGCTAATCTGTATTCCTCTCCAATAAGACAGGAGCAAGAGGAATGCAAAGAGAAGGAGTTAAGAGCAAACGGAAGACGGAGTGGTCTAATCCCACGGGGTCGATCCCGAGGTGGAGGAGGAAAAGGAGACAGAGGCTGAAGAGGAGAAAGTGGGAGGAGAAGGAGAGGAGGATACTGAAGAAGAAAAATGTAAAAGGTGAAGAATATGACCAGAGAGACCGGAGAAAATGGGGGATGAGAAAAAGAAGAGAAAAAGGGAGGGATAGACAATTCCTTAAAGGGATGTGTGTCCATAAAAATGGAAGAAAATGAGCAGGGAGGAGAGTGAAGAAAGAAGGAAAAGATGTGAGGGGAGGGAGAAGAAAGGGGGAGAGAGGAATAGAGGGAGATGGAGAGAGAGAAGGCGGAAAAATGAAGGTTGCCCCCGAGAACTGGTTGCTGAAGGTCAGCATCTGCTGAGAATAATGGGCTCTACTTTAGAGAAAACACACACACACACACACACACACGGATGCTTGTACATACAGTTCACGTCTGAAGGGAGCTAAACACCATTCGGGGCCTACTATCTGTCTCTGTCAATAAAGTTCTGTCAAATATGATTAATCCACCTGGATATCATGAATTACAAATTGACCGGTCCAGGAAGCTAACATGATTACACTCCTCTCTGTGTGTGTGTGTTTGTGTGTGTGTGTGTGTGTGTGTGTGTAGTGTGTGCGTGTTTACACATAATGTCGTGGGTGGCGGAATACAGAGAATGAGGTGTGACATCCAGAGCGGGGAAACAATGTTAAGAAAAGTAAAGTAGACAAGCAGAAATGAAGGATAGAGGGAATATAGATTCTATATCTATTAAACTGTAGCATCCCCTAAAAGTCAAAGTGAGCACACGCAAGGGAAAAAAACAGAAATCATGTGAAACAGGCAAGAGATATGTTGAACAGAAAAAGTATACTGTAGATTCTAGCATTAAAGAGAGAGGCAGAAGAGAGAAAATAGAAATTTGAACAAGGGAAGGAATGCAAGAAAGCAAGAGACTGAGTGACAAAGCCGAAAGTGGAAGACAGTTGCCTTGGTTACAGAGAGGGCAGAACAACGGTGATGTGGAGTGGTGTTCCACATCCCATAATAATAACACCACATTTGGCATTTAGTCAGTAAAGTCGCTCAAGGGAATACGGAAAATGTCGAACTAAGGACTACATTTTGGAAAATAACTGAAAATATTAAGTTAGTCAAGACTTCTCCTTCCAGTTCCAGGAAATGGGGAATCCAAATTTCAGTTTCAAATTATCTACCCACTTTATTTGTTGCACACACACTTTTACACACAATTGATCTTTCCTGTGATTTTATCCTGAATAATACCGAAAACAATGACAGAAACGTCAACCTGAAAATGTCAAACAGAGTAATCGACTGAAAAATGGTAATTTAACATGTATCTGCTCAATGTAACATCGAAAAAGGTCAAATCACAAATCAATCACAAGATAAGATATCTGAGGAAATGACAAGTTTGTCCGTGCTAGTCCTCAAGAAACCACTGATGCTAAAAATAACCCATCTCTAGTATACATTGACTAACATTATTAAGTTAACATAATAAATATCATATATCGTTAATATGGCAGTATTCTCACCCATTAATGCCTATAGCATATGTGGTCTGAATTCCTGAAAAAAAGAGGGAGCAGTTTCACCATCCATATTACATCATTAACATCAATTATTTCACATCTTGAACCCATAAGGTTCCCTTAAAAAAGATATAATAGCTTCAAGCTGAAGTCATTTTGTTCAGTACGTGATCACAGCATAACAATTCCTGACAAAAGTACTATCCCTCAATTGGCATGATTTGATAAGAAATGTTTTGGGTCATAACAGGCCTAGTAGATGAAATGAGGAAATAACACTTCACATACTGTAATAAGTGCATAGACAGACATAGATGTCTCCCCCACCTCCCAAAAAAAATCTATATCTAATTGTGCAGTTTGCAATGTGATGTGTCTAACCTTCCAAAGAATGAAGATTAGCAATACAGCATGCAGGAATTCCACTAGACATACATAAAAGCATGTAATACCCTTGTCAAGAGGGGGGTGTTGTGTGTCCCATTATGGGTAATAACCCACAATGCTCACAGACAAAGCTCAAAATCAGGCTTCGGACAGCATTCTTTTAAGGAACATAGGTGAAGCCCTCTAGAAAGTCAAGGCAGTGAGGAGAGAGAGTTCAGGACAGAAAATCCAAGACAGGGTCTTTCTGAGGACTTCCTGGATGGCAACAAGTATGCAGATTGTTGATGAGTCCACACACACACACACACACACACACACACACACACACACACACACACACACACACACACACACACACAGCAAATTGGACAATGGGGTAGATTGTGTAGCATTAGTGAAGTGTTCTGGGAAAATCTTGGTTCTGTATGGGAGGTCTCAAGAGAGAGAAAAAGAGAGGGCGAAAAGTACGAGGCTGAACCCCCCCCCTCCCACCCTCCAAACACTCGACGCAGCGAACAAGGGTCAGAGTGAAACAAAATTGAACAATGTCCTTTTCACCCCAAGTTCAGAGAGAAGGAGAAATGAAGAGGAATGGGGGTGAACGAGAGAACGTCCACGGAACAAGAAGAAAACGGAGGGGAATATGACAGGAAACACAACAGAAATGAACAGAGGAGGAATGAAGCAGAGAGAGCACCATCTGCCTCCTAAATGCTAATCATCCAATTATCACTCTAACGAGGAAGTGACAGGCCGTCCAGGCACCCGAGCAGGGATTCTGATTGGCTCTCATAATTCAATCAGAAAAATAACAAGGAAAGATGAGAAAGTGGGATTGCATCACTAAAATTGGTGGATTGGCGGACGCTCTGTTTGATATTGCAAATCATAGATGTCACCAGACTGCCATGGCACACGGAATTTCATATTATTTACAACCAGTGTCATGATCACGCCCACATGACCCAAGAAACCTGTTTAGAAAAAAGTACATTTGTGAAAGACATTGCCTTAGAAAGATGAGGATTTCGGACATGAATCTTAATTTAGGAATTACATAATACACTCCTATAACCACTGTAAGGCTGGCGTGTGTGGAGATTTCCTTATGTTTAGCCTACAGGAATGTTTAGTTACAGTTGCTAATGCTAGGCACAAAACACAAAACAAAACGAAACAAAATACGTATTTACCATGAGGTCATTTAGGGGGGCAGTGGTCTAGTGGTCTAGGTGTTGGACTCCCAGCCGGAAGGTCATGGGTTCAATCCCCGGAGGTGGCCTACCTGTAAGCATCCTTGAGCAAGATGCCAAACCCCTACCTGCTCCATGTAAAAATGTACCAATTGTAAGTCGCTTTGGATAAAACCGTCTGCTAAATGCTGTAAATGTAAATTTAGCATACCCTGCTATCCAAAGTGACATATGAGCAGTTAATAATAATAGCTGGTAGGGTTAGAGGTCTGGCTCAGGGATGCTTACAGGTAGATTGGGCATGTCGGGGGTGGAACACCAACAGTTTATCCTGCCACTATCCTGCGTTTGAGCTGGTATTTGCTCTTCTCTTCCTCCAATATGTGTGAACCCTTGGGTGTGCAACAGTTTGTGATCATCAGCTCCCGGCATTTTTAGACGCTCACAAAATTGCGATCCTAATGACAAAACCATGTTATCTTTAGAAAATAGATAGAGACCTAATTAGAAGTGAAACTAATGTGGACCACACACACCATGTAATTGCTTCTGCGAAGTTACGCACACACACGCACGCACGCAAACACATACACACACGACAAAATACAGAGGAAAACATGGCCAGAGCAGAAGAAAAGGGATTGAGGGAATCAAAAATAAAAGAGTGAAAAGGTAGATTTGGAATGTGTGAAGTGTGTGTGTGTTCGTGTGTGTGAGGGGTGGTCAGAGAGGAAATTTGGAGGAAGTAGCACTGACTGGAGACCCTGGGGGGGTTGATGTAAAAGGACCTGCTCTGTTCTCCGCTTTTGTCGGCTGATGTTTTCCTCAAAACTGGCAAACAGCCAAACCCTACCTTCTCAACAACCGTTTTTACAAGAGGGTTTTGTTGCACCCTCATCTAATGTCTAAAAACATTTACAGAATGATGGAATACTTTGTACTACTACTACTACTCTGTAGTACAATTTTTTGTTCACTAAGAGATTACATTTATTTTTTTTATAAATATATATACAAAAAAATGTATGATTAAAAAACACCTAGCTATTTAATTTCACTATGAAATAGCTTTATGTAGGGGTTAGGCATCTTACTCAAGGATGCTTACAGGTAGGGAGGGTTTGTTGGAAATCTGATCCACAACCTTTCAGGTGGGAGTAGACCACCCTAACCACTAGACAATCCTGCCCTCTTAGTTTACATACAATGACAGACTACGGGCCCTAGTTTCCGGGTTAAGGCACAAGTGGATCTAAGGTGTGGCCAATACTTTTTTGCTAATTTCAATATGGTAGTGGCGGTAATCAACGGCGGAGCTGTTGTAAAAGGGTTGGGATTAGAATGAATAAATTATCAGTAGGATGTGGGGGTTGTCTGCAATTACGGCCAATCAAATCAGCTCCTCTCATTCCCTTTAACAGCAGGGCGCTCTCTGTCCGGGAGAGGTACAGCTTCACCCTGCATTCTTCTGCTTCGTCGATAGACTCTCTATGCGTATCTACACCACCTACGGACAATTATATATTCTTAACATCTTGCGCCCAACAAAATTGTCACTATGTCTGCGTTTGCGCTACCGCCGACCTTGCACCGTCCGCAAACTACAGCTCCTAATTACAATTGAGGAAAGAGGAATTACCTTCAGTGGCAATAAAAAGTTACATACAGTAGAGCATTTAAATGAAAACACTCTTTGAAAGCTCTATAAACATTCAGAACCAGATTTAGGAATCCAAACAGAGATTTTATATAAACAACAATATGAATAATTACATATTCAATTCACTTTCCTTAGGCCAGTATCACATTCTAAATGAGCAACTTTGCCTAATCGTGTCCAACCCCACAGGAATGGGGGGCCCCTTGCTAAGGCTATACCCATTTCTTCCTAAAATAGGTTATGGGATTTGATTCTTGCTCAAATGAGGTTTATGGTTAGTGGCTGTGACTGATTGGTTTCCTGTGTGAAATGTAAGCTGGTGAAGCCCGTCGAGACCAGAGCCGTGATTCAGGTGTACACAAATAAACCTGACTATTAGGGACTATTGACCTGTGAAATATAGTCGGCTTTCTAATTCACACGACTTTGCTGACATTTGTGACATC
>JAOEHI010024493.1:0-26452 GCA_025447815.1 Percopsis transmontana
GGGCCGACGTGGGTATTAATAAAAATAGTAATAAGAAAAACAAAAAAAAAAAAAACGGAAAGCCATATTTATAATTAGCGCAATCTGCCGTGCTGTTACAACGTGCGCGGGGGGGGTGGGGAGGGGCCGGGGGAACGGAGGAGACAGAATCTCAAAGAAAGGGAGAGTGTGCTGGAGCGAGATAGGGCTTCTCGTGTGCTCTGGGGAAGTGCTGGGGGGGGGAGAAACACCGTGACAGGTACGATAGAGAGTCAATGAGTGAGAATGGCAAGGGAGAGTAGGGCAAAGAGGGAAGGTAGAAGCTCGGAGCAGAGGGAAACTTTGAGGTGGTGTGGTGTGGTGTGTGTGTGGGGGGGGGAGAGATAAAAATAGATCAGGGGACGGGAGCAGTGGCGCTAAGAACCAGTCCTAAAAAAAAAACAACAAAAAAACACCTATCTCTCCAGAACACACTTATCTCCCCGGGAGCAGACCGAGTGATGTGGCAAAAGAGAGCTGCAATAAACAACGGCGCGTCGTCAATGAGAGAAAATCCGAGGCAGGTGAGCAACGGCACAATGCTTCAGGCACATGCGGTGTCATCATCGGCCGAGGCTAAAGGCCGTCTACCGGGCCGCAGCCCCAGCGCCGCCGCGGGGGGCTCATTACCAACCGTGTGGCGGTTATTAACGGCGGGCTCGTTCGAACGCCTAATTAAGGCTGATAGCCAAATGTCAGACCTGATGAAACTGCGTGATGAGGGATTAGCTGCAATAACAAACGTTCTGGCTGGCAGAACTTTGTCTCCCCGATTAGGGGCCGGTGAAAAGCATCTCCGAATCTCTCCCTCTCCCTGTCCTTAATGACGCCCATTTCCCTTTGCTGTGCACTCCCAGTGTCCCAGCTTTTCTCTCCTTAGCCACTGAGTGCTGTCCTAATTCCATTCTGATAGATGGGGGAAAGGGAGAGAGGCTCATTATAAATGGCTTTGCTGATTGTGCTGCTGGTGTACTTTTCTACTGTGTGTGTGTGTGTGCACGTGCGCGCGCGTATCCAGGTGCCTTGCGGGGGTGCAGGCAGCGTTGGGTGATTCAGCATGTTGGTACGAGTGGAAGCGGTATTTACAGTACTTTGCTGCAAAGGGCCTGCGGCGAAACCCGAGTGTGCTACAGCCTTCTTTGCCCCCGCCATCCGTTTTAAACCCTCTAAGAAAGCCTTCTCCAGTAATGACGGAGGCCTCCAGTGAAAGGGCGTGGCTTCCTGCAGCTAGTGGGAACCGATCCTCCGACAGAAAGATTGGTGATGGGCCTATCAAAAGCTCATGTCAGATGAGGGCATATCTGTATGTTCTGTATGTTATGTAAATGTATGTTATGGGAGCACGCTGTCCTACAGTGTGTGTCATTCCTAAGGCAGGAGGAAACCACAGCAAGTACCTGTGGACCTTTTTTTTAATACAGAGAGATGTGATAGGGAAGCAAGGTTTGTGATTGAGAGTGATTAAGATAGCACTCTAGAAGTGTAATTATAAGAGTCTTCAGACAAAGACAAAAGTCTTTTTCTGTATAATGTATTAAAGTGACATTTTAGTTCACAAATTTATAGGTGACATTTTTCAAAGCTACACTGTGTTAATTCACTGTGGTATGGAGCAGAGCTAAGTGCTGCAAACAATGTCAATTATATTTATGTAGCAAATGACATTCATGTATGAACGGTGAAAAATGCTAACAAACTGGGCACGGAGATCATTTGAAGGCTGTGTAATTTTTGGTTGGGAACAATGCACTCCGACTGCATGCCCATTTATCACTCGGTCTCCGAGGTATCGGCCTTTTTACCGATGTAGGCGCCGGTGAAGAATGGCTCCCGCTTCTTCCTCGGGCGAGAGATGTTTGGAGAATCCTGACGAGCCAAATGCAGCACACATACAACTGGGTGACCTCTACACAGGCCAGGTGTTTTTGTCCTACACGTCAAGAACCTCTCCAGAGGTCAAAACAATTGTCAAACAATTGTCACACACCAGGAAACACATCAAAGAAAATGAATTTAATTATATTGTTTTGTTTTTCTATTACTATACATTATTTATGGGTTACTTTTAATTGTCTGTTTGTGTGAAATGATTGAATATATTCAATGAAAACATATTCAATAAAAAAGGACCAAAGTAAAAGCTGATACAAGAAAAAAATACCCCAAAAAATTACCATTACCAAATAGAAGCTACAACATTGTAGTAGTATAAAACATTGAAAACTAATGATGTATGAACAACAAATGAATCAATCTATTGTAAACCTACCAGAGATGGCTGTCTTAAATAAGTCTGTTCGGGTTAGGCCTTTCACTCCTATAAGCCTCACAATACTACAAACCCATCCATATTTTGCCAGCATGTGACAAAAATAATTTGCACTCTGATTGCTGACATTCTGTAATTGCCGATTTACTTCCTATGAGCAAAATTGACAAGGGACGCACTAACAAACACTGGCACACTGAGTGGTTTATGGCCAATGAGAAAGGATAGGCTTAATTCCTTTTTACAAAACATGTCTGTTAAGGTAAATGGCCCCATAGATCATGATCAGTTTCACTGATTAGTTTAAACTTTTAGAAGAGAATGGTTTCCCCAGCTCTTACATTTCCAGGTCATGGTTGGTATCCCTGTTCCAGTAGAGAGAGAAAAGCAAGCAGTTGTGACCAAAACACCATACAGTACTAATTCATTCAATCAATTATGCGAGTACATACATAAGTCAATGCAATATGTGCTTTTGCAATTACATCCTAATGGCCACTTCTTTCTTAATACAGAATATACATACACTATGGCGATTTAATATATTTTAAGTCTAGATACAGTACTGTATGTATAATTACCAATCAACACTTGTTTGAACCCCTGCCGACTTCAGCAGGGAAGCTGCTGCTGTGAATACAAGGCTGTTCTCTAAGCTTCCCTGGAGTGTCCCTGTTACCTGGCAATGCTTATACCTTTAATGCCAACGCTTCGACCAGGGTTCAACCCACGCTGACGTTACGTCGGAAAGGCTTAACCCGCGTTGTCCAACTCGGGCTTCGGGACCAGTGAGGCATCAGCAGATCACAGAAACAGGCACTCAAGAAACATTACATAAAGATGACAATTACACAATTACACAATAACCGAGCACTGGCAGTACTACGCTTTGTGCCAGTGTCTTCGGACACACTGCTCTCTTCGTCTACGAGGAACTTCCGAGCTACCAGCTGCCAACAAGAGGCCAGAAAAGCTATTTTGGCCCAACACATGCTAGCACATCGTGCAAACCCAACTCTGAACGAGCTTAACCAAAAGCACAGTATTAAAAGCATGTTTGCTTATGATAAAAAAAATTTGTGCGTTATAAAATAAACTTGAAAAAGATATACCTGTCATGGTAGCTGTCCACAAAACATTACATTTAAAAACCCCTGCCCATTTTAAGCCCGCGAGTTAATTGTTGTATCTCTTCCATGTTGTGATTAACACGTTGACGGACTTGGTCTGAATCGACAAAAGGGTTGAAGGATGGTCAAATACCCCAGGTCCGACCCTGGTCATTGGTTTGTTGATGTTAGTTACCCTGTACTTTGTTAAATAAGGTCACAAGAAAGCTGTTACATGCCTCGATCTTAAACATACCACTTTTCTCCATCCGTGCCACAACTGTAATCTGCGGTAACATCTTTCAGTTGCTCTGTCCTCCCACATGATAATGCAGCCCATATTACACTCAAACATCAGTGAGCGGAGCACAGCATGCAATCTCAATGCTCTGAGCAATGCCAGGAACTTTCACCCATATTACGCTATAGTTCATCTAAAGCTGCCACAAAGCTTTGTCATTATTGTACTGCGGGGAGTGAGTGTGCCGACAGTTACACGACACACATGCTGTTTTGGAAGATTACTTTAGGCTAATTTCTGATGTGGTTTAAATTACCATCCTGGTCAGAGTGTTTCACTGTATCGTGTGAAAGCTTACATTCCTAATTTGAATCTTAAATGTGAAAAAGGGGACGCGTGGGAATTGCTCCTTCAGTGTCAGCCTGACTGGTTTGCAGTGCCTTCCGCCGATGCTCCCGTGCCAGATCAACGTTCCCCGTGCTTGCCGTGCGTACAATGACGCCAATTAGTTAATGGTGGACAGCGGGGCTACTGTGAGATCCAAGCAATTTGCTTCAAACTTAATTCCTTGCCTTTGCGGTTTAATATCGATGCAGAAAGTGGAAAAATACTTAACGAGCTGGATGTCTCATCAACAACTGCTCTCTGCTTTGACACACTGGAGCTGTAGCTTGACGTATAGCAGAGGCGTAAACACGCATTTTGTTTGGGAGGGCTCCACAAATTATGTTTATCACTATTATTTACATGCAAGTGTGGCGGAAATGAAGTGGCTGTTGGGATGTTGAGAGTCCATGGAGCACTCTCTCTTACACACACACACACACAAACACACCAAACCATCGCAATCTGCTTTTTACTTTATGGACCCTGTCATGACCAGAGCTTAGATTTACCATCGACCTGGAATAAAACTGTACCGTTTGATAAATCTGGTGAGTGAGAGTCATCAGGCCAATAAATAAGGCATCTCGTACACTACAATTGCAGCGTGGACTGTAATAATAGAACCCTGTGAGTGTGTGTGTGTGTGTGTGCGCAGATGAGGCAAATGGAGCCTGCAGTGTGAGTTGCATGCTTATTGCCTGAACTGGAGCCCCAGTTAACGGTGGTAATATTTTCCCAGCATCAAAGGCTCAAAGTTGAGAGCTTTAAAGGAGCGCGTCACTATTGATTTTGCACATAAAGTAGCTTCCCAGGTTCATTAAACGAGAGGCCAGAGTCATTTAGGCAATGGGCCTCGGTAAAAAAAAGAAACAAAACAATGGGGCGCTCAAGGGAAGGTGCTCTTTTGTTGTTTGTAAGGAAATATGTTCCATTCTTTTTGTTTGCATTTTCTTGATATAAGCTAAGAGCTGCAGCTAATGAATGCTACCCAAATTATTTGACTCCCTGGACTTTTTTCACAATTAATACACGTTTTAATTGAACAGAGACAAATGAGGACGGCTGGTGCTTAGCTATCAAAAATGCTGGGGCCATGATGTACTAGCAGTGGCTTTCTCAGGCTTGTCTCTCGAGGAGGAGCTATTTTTACCCTTGTGCCTACACGTCATGAGATGTTATTCTTGCTGTAGGTGTCTATAAAGGATAAGATGTGTTTATTCAGACAACTAAAACAGATACGTCGAAATGCAAGCCCCACAATGGGTCTTACTTACGTGGGACTGAATTAGACAGCCAAAATTGTAAACATGAGTACAATCGATACCTCATTACTCTGCCTGGCTTGGCTCACATTTTGTTGCTTTGCAGTTTAACGCGCACGCACGGACACACCACGCACAAGTTTATCGGCTTGGCTGCTCCAACTATGTGGTGGAAAGGCTAATGCAGTACACCAGATACAGGGAAGTGGACATCCACAGATGTCTCTATGCTCACTGGTCCCATGTATCAGAGTCCAGCAGCATGCGATACAATCGGCAGTTTGAAAAACATCCGGGCAGTAGCAGCAGCAGCAGCAACAGCAGCAGCTGTACCCCCCTCCTTTAATTCCCAGCAATGCCTTCTCCTCGTTTTTTTAGCATATTTTTTTAGGAGAAGGGGAAATCAGGGCCAGAAGTTAGCTTTTGGATGCGCTACATTGGGAGATAATGCACGCCAAGCCTGGGGCCGAGGAGGGTTTGGAAGACGCGTCCTTGTCACTTCAGATAAGAGGAAAGGAAATGTGTCTGGTAGCTGAGGGAGCAGCTAAGTGCTTGTTGCTGTCCTTTCAGCTCGCCAGCATCGGGCTACTTTGGTGCAGATGTCGCTCATGACCAGATGGGCTGCTGTAAAGTTTGACTCCTGCTTTCAACCATTCACTAAGATGGACATGGTGTGTGACGTCACTCACTGGTTTTCTGAAGGGACGTTTTGAAACTGCCCTTTGTTAGGTTAGCATTGGAGACGAATGTGCTGTTAACCCTCTCGCAATTGGCTGAAAGTGTCATGTGATCTCTTGTGACTGGTGACATGGCCTTCTTTAACCCACATGATCTCAACTGAACCATACTGAAGACATGATATTCTTTATTAGCACATTAGTAGTAGCTAGTGCCTGGTGGCCATTAACAGTACTGCATCTAAAGCACTTCCGCATTGGCTTCAACACTCGGCCGCGGTGGTTGCTTGCTTTCAACCAGTCACAGTCTGTTGTGGATGCAGGCTGGCCACGTGGCTACATACAGTACTATATATTAGTAACCAGACTAGGGGTGTGTTTAATAGACTGAACGTTTGTACCGTAGGCGTGACGTAACGCAGAATTGCTTTCGTTTTAAATCAGCCTATAGAGCAAACCCAACTCCTCCCCGTTTGAAACCAATCATTTGGTTTAGCATCATTTCAGATTAATTGAACACAACAAAACGTAAAACTCATACTGCACGCACCCTAGAGCATGTCTCTGTTTGCATATCAAAAGAACGAATCACAGAGGAGTTGTCAGTTGGCCCGCCCCAACATGTCCAACAAAACTATATTATAAGATTCAGGGAGAGACAGCCAATCAAGCAAGTCTAATCAGCCCCGCTCTAAACACCTGCGTGGCTGTACGGGGGGCGTGGCTTTAGGATTATGTACTAGAATTGTATCTGTCAACTGACCCAGCCTTTGTGTGTAAAATGATTTTACTAAAGATATCAAACTGAATTAGTGCAGCTGGATTCATTTTTTATTTTTTTTATTCAGCAGGTGCATTAATTTACTCAGCAAGCCTATTGGGTTTATCTACATTTTTGCAGAGGCTGTGTGGTCTAAGGGAGAAAACCACACATTTTTTAACATTAGTCTCTACACACTATGTGTGATGTTCAGCTGACCTTGTATGTCAATCTCTCTGAAGCTGGGCAAGGATGTTGTGTGTATATATATATATATATAGTATATTATAGTGATTTATATCTTAAAATGAATCCGTTATGAACTGGCTTTGATCAAGGACAGTATTCCACAAGCTTTGAATAGTTTAAATAACAGGTCTCCCCTTACACATGCTTTAAATTCATTTTTCACCGCTGAATCACCTGGTAGTACACTGAAAAATGCACCCCTGTTCTCATAAACTGATATTGCTCGCTATTGTTGCGATGAACTCTTGCTTTTACTGATCAAACATTACAAAGAATGCCTCCGAATACATTAAAAAGGAAACTGGATCCTAGCACCATGCACCGTCGGTTCAATCCTCCAAAAAGCCTTGTTCACGGGCTGCGCCCACCTGCCCCGTGGCAAAGACAAGGTCGAACAGCCCCTTTATCAGTACATGTAAGTAAAGAACTATATCTGCTTTAATTAGCGCTGCATAAACCCGGGGTGATTACACCGCTCGTCATTTTTCAATTTAGCGAGTGTGATCCCATCACTGAATCCCGGTCGTAACTGCTGCGCTGATCTCCCCTGAAGGCTTTGTTCCGTAATGTCAATGCTAAATGCTTTTTTAAAGACAAGTGAACTGCTCTCAGTTGGGTAATGAGAAGCTCTGGGTCACGAGTGACACTCAGTAGCCAATGCATCCAGTTCTTTACCAGAGCGGCTATTGAAAATAGCCATTGGTCTCAAATGCTGAAGCGAAGGCGTGCAGTGCTTAACCTGGCGGGAGGGATGTTTCTGGAAGCAGGAGAGCTTCATTACGAACGTCTTGTGTCAATATTTACTTATCTTTGACACCTCAGCCGAGCTGCGCTTTGTTTACAAGCGCAGCTCGGCTCATAAATAACTGATGTGCACAAAGGCACACTCACTAACCACGCACCCACCCCTCCCTCCCTCCCTCCCTCCCTCGGCTGGAAGGTCAGGCGCTACCCAAATCACGTTGGTTTTGAGGGTAATTGCATCAGATCGAACACCGAAATACCGTCACCTCCCGCTGGTTCTTCTGGAAGATTAGCGGCGAGGCCATCAGCGGAGATCGATGACGGCACAGGCCGGAGCCCGCATGAGCGATGGGAAGGTCAATGGCGCTGATGGCACTCGCTTCGGGGGAAGATCTACCGTTAGCGGCTTTAATTTTGAGGAGGATAAATAACCGGGACAGTTTATGGACACAGGCGGGGTTGATTAACACCGGCGATAAGCTGACACAAGGATGAGAGATTGAGCGCAAGGGCACGCCACCACTGGTGTCTTGGAGACGTTGGACTGTGTGATAGTTAGATGGTAACTGGATCAGAAATGGCGGTTTAGAAGGCTAAAGTTTCTCAACTAACTTTAAAGGTTAACTATGTAAAACTTAAGACGGTTGTACTAATATGTAAATTACCAGAATAATCGTTTATTTTACTCGTACTACTTTATGTCCTCAAGTGTTCATATGTTCATATGTCTGAGGTAATGCTGCAGAAAAGTCCTTCCCCCTCTGCCATATTGCAGCACTTTCATAAATTCCAGTAGCAGTCAGAAAAAATTATTTGTTGGAAAACAAGTTGCATTGACAGCTAATAAGAGCACAAAGAAAGTTGAGAGGGGAAGGAGGAAGCTTAGCGTATGAGAGCAGAAAAAGACACCATTGTGTAGCGCATTTTGGATAAAAGATATTGTATGCGTCTAAGATTATTTTATTTTATTACCAAAAGGACCAACAGTACACATTATTGATATTTTCTAATCGTTTTCTGACTAGTTACTTTTTTTAATTAAATAAACACAGACTGGAATACTATTGGCTTTGTTTGCAGTATTTTTTTTTTATCCAAAGAAGCAGTAGAACTGTTGTGTAACATTACCAAGTAAATATTTATAAATGAACCAATTACAGCTGCCGCTACAAGATAAAAGCATTAGGCAATAGCTTTTCTTAATTCCTGTTTCTTTCAAGCGTTACCTTGGTATATTTGTACTTAATTTAACAGTTTATTTAAGTTAGTTTAGTTGAACAGGCCAGTTTCTACCAGTATACATGCATGGAGAAAAATAGACGCGTCCGGAGTTGTCAGTCAAAAACTCATTAGCCAATGGGGACACCCCTGAAAAAAAAACCCAAGCAAGAGGTTTGTGTCAGAACTGCAAACAAAGTCAGGCAGCGCATACGAGAGAGCTGGCAGCATTACTGCAAAGCCAACAGTGAGGGTAAAGTCTGATCAGTGAGAAAGAAGCAGAGGAAACTGTGAACAAAAGGACATATTATCAAATAAGTAAAGGTAGTAATATTATTATATTTATAGATTATATTGACACAAATCTAATTCCATAGGCAAGGGGGCGAGCATGTCAACCAATCAATGCTCTGCCATTGTAAACACCATTACAGGTAAGCTGTCTTTGGCTGGCCGTGACCATTGATTTCTAAAGGGACACAGTGGCAGGGGCCAGGGGCAACATGAAAGACTGAGACGAGGGAATAGAGTGCAGGAGCCAAGAAAGAGAGAGGCGAGAGAGAGCTGGACGCAGAGTCGAGTGGGGGAAGAAGAAACAGAAAGAGTGTATACGCTCAAGAGAGAGAGAGAGATAGAGAGACAAAGAGCAGGAGGGTCCACTCAGGAGACTCAGGCAGTGTCTAGTGTTCACTGGACCGTGAGACTACACTGCCTCAGTCACACCCTGTTGTTCTTAGGTAAACACCGACCAAACCCCGGCAGATGAAAGCACCGGCGCACAGTTGGAAATAAATTACGCACCCTTCAGCTTGCAGCGAGCGCCTATAGCCCACCTAGACCTTACGTGTGAACAGAACAAGATTGGGGGCCCCATTTTCTATCAGACAAGGTTATACGCACAGTATTTCAGGGATTTGCTTGTTGTATACAACACAGCTGTTGTTTAGATGGCGAAACCAAGGGCTATTCTATCCCTTTAAAAGGTGCACTCCCCAATTGTGAGGACGTGTACAAAAATCCTACGAGCATTGTTGGGGTAGGAGCATAGACTTTATAAATAAGTGGACAAACCCTCCGTGACGTCACCCATAGATTATCTGAAGAACGGGGTTGAAGCCAAGTGTGCTGGCTCGGGCCGTCGCCATCTTGGCTTGTCTGACTCCCGGCTATGTATAATGAATGGATAAATTGATGGCTTAATATCATTTCAACTGATGAGTTATATATAAATTCACCCCCCGTACAGTTGTCATGAACGGGGAAACTAGCTATAGAGACCGAAACCGTTTTTTATACCAGGCTGTAAACATGTTTATTTCTGCTGTAAAGTTGGACATTTTAACATGGGGGTCTATGGGGATTGACTCGCTTTTGGAGCCAGCCTCAAGTGGCCATTCGAGAAACTGCAAGATTTGGCACTTCCTTATTGTCTTCATTTCTAAGAATCGAATGTTGCCGCTTGGGTAGGAGTAGAGAGGAATGCCAGCCACATTATAATGAGGTACATGGGGGGGGGGGGCATTCACGCTTTCCAAACAACCCCAAAACAACAGCACTTTTGTAATGCTGGTTTCAACAGGCACAAACGGAGAAGTGTACAGTATATTTAAGCCCATGCAGTTCTCTGGTGTAGTGAATAATTGTATCTGCGGTGGCTTGACCTCTCTGACTTTCAACCGCAGAGGGCAGATGTAGTGGTGTGTCTCTCACTCCTGTCCGAAGTTTCGCGGTACGCAGCAGGCCTAATTGACAATCCGTACCCTTCCTCGTACTGCAGGCAAATGGGAAATCAGAACCATCAATTATCCTGGTAAACAAGTTTGGCCATGTAGAACATTCAATTACACATTAAACATTAATAGCAGGGGCTTATTTCACACATCCATTAGATTGTGTTAAACATGGATACTCAATCTTCTTAATAGAGCTTGAGTGACTTTTTTGTGTTATTTATTTTTTACGTGAAAATGTAATCAGGCAATAGCAGAGCTACGGTTGGGTGGCATTTTCCTAAAGGGGACCGTTTCTTTTTGACAATCACATTAGAGGGACCTACATTTAAGATAATAAAGAACTTTATTAATCCCTTAGGGGGGAACAGAGAGCCAGCAGCCATGTCACCGCTAAAAGAGATAATAGTTATGATTTATGAGGGACAAAAATGGGAGTAGTCAGAAAGGGTACACGTTACACGAGTCCCAAATAAAAACGAACAAGTCAGTTCAACCTGATATAGCTCCGTCGGTACGAACAACACTTTAGCCTCTAAGCCCCAGACTGCATTCAAAATGTCATTATCGAGATTGACAAACACAGGAGGAATGGCACCGAGCGACGGGGCTGGTGTGAAATGGAGAGAGCGGGCGAGTGACAGCACAATGGGAGCCAAGGAGAGAGAGAGAGAGAGAGAGAGAGAGAGAGAGAGAGAGAGAGAGAGAGAGAGAGAGAGAGAGAGAGAGAGAGAAAGAGAGATTGGGGAAAGGGCGAGAATAAGTTGAGGGGGAGTGAAGGCTGTAGAAGAACGAGTACTTGACAGACTCGGGGGGGGGGGGGGGTAAGAAAAGGGGAAGAAAGCGTGCACGGAGAGAGAAAAAAATAAGTAGAGTAGAACTTTAAAGTGGGCGCAGGAAAACGCTCCGGTAGGGGGCCCCGGCTCTCTCTGTGAATAATATGCCTCTGAGGCTCGGAGGAGCTGGATCCTCGGAAGGCTGCGTTACAACTGGAGCACTATAGTAGCATTTATCATCCATACTGAATGTTCTTTAGTATTGTTACATAAATGTGCCTTGTGTGACTTTGGAAAGTGGCTATGATAATACAGTAACTCACTTGTACATAGTAAAGATCTTTGTGACTTTAAAAAGGTGCGATAGGAAACACAAGTAAATACCTGCTGAATCAAAGTACTCAAGAAAAAGACATGTACAGAAGACCTGCTGTAGTTTAACATACAACTGGACTGTGGGGCAAACTCACAACCTTTACATAATGCCTACATATATACAGATGTTGTAATAGTGAAATCTATGGAAATCCACAAACAGTAGTGGGGATATCAACAAACCGAGCATTGTCCGCTGAGTAAAACCTTCCAAACCAGTTGCCTCTAGTTCCTCTTTTCAAACTGCATGTCTGTTTGGCAGGTGTTTGCTGTTATGAACGTTCCCCAGCAGGAGTGCACAGTGTGATACAGAAAATCCGAAAGCAGAAAAGGTGTATATGTATGTATATATATATATATAGAATGTGTTCCATATCTCACATTGGTTAGGCAGATTTGGGCACAATTGGGCCTACAAGTGCTGGGTTTTCATTCTAAACCAGTGCATCGCTAGAGTCACATAAATTAGTGACAAAATCAAAAAATGTACGGCAAAAACTATTTCATAGCTTCCTTAAAACAATTCAGGTACACACATGGTTTGCTATGAAATACAGTATTATGATTAGAATTAATCTACAGTTGTTTTTTTCAGCAGCCCATCATTTCCATTATTGGTTTTATTGAAATATTCACACACATACTTCTAATGTGTCTACCAAACTGGTCAAAGATGGTTTTCCTGGAAATGTTTTTTCACAAGATTCCTCTGTCAAATTAATGTTATCACAGTCGCCAACCAATGGGAGTTGAGATACAACAGAACCCAGTGGAGGTTGAAAAAAAGAAAAATAGATTAAATTAAATGCAATATCTCATTCTGAACATCTGCGTGAGGTAAGGTAATACAGTCAAGGGCTTGACGAAAGTTCATTATCACATCACACCAAAAAAAAAAAAAGTAGCTTTGACAGCTACTAGCTAGCTTAGCTGTCTACGCACCTACACAGGCCCTGCGTGCGCAAGGTGAAAAATGTGCGTGTTGCGAGAAACGCACACAAACCCTCTGAGGAAGTGCTAACAATTAAGAAGATGAAAGCATATGGCTCATGTGTAATCTCATGGAGATGAGGAGGAGGAGACAGTAAACAGGGGGGTTCTACACCTCTCTTTTAGGAAAGTGCAGAAATCAACACCTCAGAGGAGCGACGGGAGGGGAGGGGAGAGAAAAGTCCCGTCCCCCACCCCTATCCCGTTCTCAGCCCGGCGCCCCACCTCCGCCCGATACCGCAACACCGACGGGGGGACGCGACGTGCAAAGAGGCTGGAGGCTGGCGCCGTCTCAAATTGAAAGGCTGTTAATTGGTGTTCATCGCACGTTCCGGGGAGAGCGTGATTCACAACACGCACATTCTAAATTTAAAGAAATGCGTCGCTGGTTCTCACCAATGTGTTAGGAGAGTATATTCTGGAGAACAAGAAAGTGGGAGAGTAAAAGCTTTATGTACCTTGCAACCACTATATCCTCCATATGCTACTTATGTAAAATGTTAGTCGCTACTCATATACTCATATAGGTAGGTCATATCTAGGTGGACCTACTGTAGGGTCGCATGCATGCAAATTATTCACCTGATGTTTTACTGGCAGTTTTCAAGCGTTTGATACGGTATGTAGGCCTACTTTAGTAGCTAGAAATAACGGAGGATGACAGTTTTCCTTCTAAGGAGCGGTGTGTAGTTTTTACGTAATTGTGTAAGTGGACCTTAACAACCTTAACAAGCACGCGAGTCCCGTAACCTTTAAAAAATAAAAATAATAAAAAAAAATATATAATAACGTGGAAATTGAAAAATGGAGAGGGGATTTTCCAGCACCTCACAGACAAACATTAAATTCGATCACGAGAGTTATTGGTTTGGGCTTTGGTTCCTGTCGGCGTGCCTTGTTCCTCAGTAATCTAACACTGTGATTTAGCAGGCAGGCGGCGCCTTCACCTCGAGGCAGCCGACCCAGTTGTTGTTAGGACAGGGGGAGGAAAATGAAAACATGGAGATGTGAATCACGCTGCCTTCTGCTCCCTCTCACGGGCTGCGCTCGCTAACAGCATTAAGGTACCGAAGCCGACGGGGTGAAACCGACTCCCCACAGTAACAGCTGGCTCGTGTCTGAGGCGTCACCGTCGGCTGATGTCATTGATGTGACAGTAATGGCGCCCGGGCATCTGTGGGCCGTCCACTCGTCAGTCCGTGCCCCCATTGCGGCCTACTCGCTATGCCAAGTGCACCACGGTAAATAGCAGAGTGGTACGAATATTATAAATGTCTGCTGCCCGCCCAAGAAGTCCACTAGCTCTGCTTATCAACTCCCATCATCATTAGATATCATCAATGCAGTGTTAAAACATGAAGTCAGCGAGAGGGGAATAATGTGGCCACGACGCATGCATTACGATGCGAGTCGAAAAGAAGGAAGTGTCGTTTTATGTTTGAGAGGTATTCAAAGTGGGTCAAAGGGCCCTCAGTTATGCTCACAAGGGCCTGTGATCACATCTCTCTGGAGATAGAACAGTTTACCCCAAACTTCAAAGCCTATGACCATCAGTGAACTGGTCTACCCCAAAATGTAATAACACTCTAGCTAGCTAGTAGGCTGTAAGCACATTTAATTATTGTCTAAATCCAAAAAATACGTTCTGGCATGTACAATAGACAATATTTCATAACGTAGCCTAATAGTGTATAATCTGTTATCATTCTAGGCAGGGTATTTTCATATTTAGTCTAAATATCTCAGCATAAACAATAGTTTTCCCTCCAATCACAATGAAAATGCCAATCACAATGAAATGGCCTGGTTGAAAGGAACTACAGTACATTAAGGCACGACTGGACAAACAATTCCACACACACACACAGTTAGTGTACAGTATACAGTGTAGAGTTTAACCCGTTTATGTCATTTCTTTCTCACCATTGCACTAAAACAGTTGGGATTTCCCTGATATGTGAACTAGATCCTACCCGCTGCCCATCTCATGTGATCTTGTGGCCCTTGGTAGAAAAATCTGAACTTCACTTGCAGCATGTGTGCCGCCTGGACAAGTGTGAACTTAACCCTGACAGCCCCTCCCTTACCCCAGGGGTTTATGGGAAAATTAGACCACGGAGAATGAGATCATCACAAGCGAGTGGAGTGTCAGTATGTTTATTCGCACCACACCAAGTGTGTTTGTGTGTGTATGTGTGTGTGTGTTACGCAATTGTGTCCTCCCATGTGTAAAAGCAATCAATCAGATCCCTTAATGTGTGTCATTAGGAGTAAATTAATATTCTGCAGTGATCAATAGGGTATTGACTGTCATATTATGCCAGTGTATAATGAAAAATCCTTTTTTTAAATTAATTTCATTCCCTCTATATTAGCTTTGTTCGTGTGTGTCTTATTCGAAGGCAACGCGACGGGCATATTTTCTGTGTTTGTGAAAGAATGCCCTGTTTATAAAATGAAAATGACTGGTGTGTAGCATTGTGTGTCTAGAAACATAGGCCTATCAGCCTGACGAGACAGTGAATGGTTTCATAACAGGTTTCCGTCTCTGGTTCAGTATGTTAGCCTTTTTACAAATGCCAAGCGGGCTGGAGGAAAATGGGGCCTTTTATTGCAATGTAAATAGGTTAGATGAAATATTGGCATTGTGAATGATGGTAAATCTAAGATCTGGGAAACATAAAACATATCTATAATTATCTCCTCATGTAAAACACAATTATTTCACTTGTAGAATTAAATGCAATGAATCTTATCAGTCCATAATTCTAAAATTGAATTTGTATGCAGACTATAGAGTAGCGTATGTTCTATGGAATGCCAGTTAAGCACTCCCTTTGACAACAGTGCGCAAGTCTACTCCGGTGACTCCCGCTTGCAAAGCCAAAACCTCAAGCACCGTTAGATGGTCTCCATTCGGTACACTTTCCAGAGAACCCTATAATGACGCGTTTGATAATCCCCCCCTGGCTTTATTACAAAGTGCCATTCATTTGAGAGAGATAGGCTGAGTGTGTCTGTGTGTGTGTGTCCCTTTCATTCTTTTTCTGCGAGTGCGTGAATGAGTCTTTTGGCCCGTGTGATTCTGTGCATGACAGTGTGTTTGAGTGAAACTGAGTGAGTGAGACAGATCATCTCTGTGCGTCGTTCAGTGTGAACGGCCCCTTGTAAAGTGCTTTCTTATTTCTCATTAGGCTATAAGCACCAGAGATGTGAGGGGAATTAGAGAAAATCAATGCAAGCGGCGGCCCCCTTAATAATATTGCTATTCCAATTTAACAGGAGCGGATTATGTTAATATAATCATAATACACCCAACTCTACTTAGCCTCGCTGGATGGCCGCCTCCTAAATTACCTGTTCCAGCCCAGTAATTAATATAGCTCCGTCAATGATGACATGGCAACCCCCCCACACACACACACACACCCACGCTCCACTTTATGAACCTGCCTTTCTTACCACACGCCTTGTGATCGATCTAATACCTGACAGGTGACCGTGTGTGTTTGTGTCTGGATGGTTTGCGTTGTAATGCCGCTAGACTACCAACGTCGGCTCTCTTCCTATTGTCTGCGAGAACGCTGATGCAAGTTCGCCAAGTGGATGTAAACGGCACTGCGCCAAACTAACTATCCGCACCAGACTAAATGGAGAGGCAATACAATGCTGGGCTGTCCGGAAAGACAAACGCGAGGCGCCAAAAACGAGGGGGCGGGGTGGAGTTTGCTCAAGACATCGAGGGGGGAGGAGGAATAATATCGTGCAAGAGATTATTCAGTGTCGCCGGCTGTGCTGCGTCAGCTTGTTATTGGTGCACAGGAGGACCGTGGTTTCTTCTCTCCTTCCTGCCATCCTTCAAGTGACATGATTACCATAGCAGATCCATTTCACCAGGCAGAGGAGGAAGGTGGGAAAGACAGAGAGACCGATAATGATAGAGAGAGGGCAATAGAGTGGGACATATACAAAGATAATGAGCAGTAGCGAGAGCTAGAGAACAAGGGACTAGGACTTGGTGGTGAACGTAACTTAATGATGCTGGTTAATGGCTAGAAAAGCACTCATAACGGCATTTTCACACATGACCAAATAACCATACCATTAACAGTCCAGTGATGGCAATCCAAGAACCGCAACTTTCTTTCCCGGTGAGAGTGTTGGTGTGTTCCTGTATACGCCTGTTTATTAACCTTGCACAATGCACTAGGCACGTGCCTTGGCACTTTCCCTTGTGTGTTCCAAGCGTGAGACTCCCAACAAAACCCCAGTGGCCGCTTCTCTCTGCTCACCCCACAGGCCAACCCTTCAGCCAACCCCAGTGGCTGCTATGAAAAGCCCGCCAGCAAATGCCAGCAAAGTAGTTTCCATGTTCTGACCTGCAGGGAGTATGGTGCACATGTCTAGGCAGGAAAACGTTCCCACATGGCTCCAGGCCTAAAACTCTACCTGAGCACGAATGAGATCACATCCACCAACCCTACAAGCCAAGATTATAAGTTGGCAAAGAGAGGAAGACCAGGCGAATATATGTGTTTTCAAAGAGGATTTGAGAATATTAGTCTTTGGAAGTCATAGTGCATTTACTCTGCAGAGCTTTCTTTTCACTTTGTGTGTTCTGCAGTTTTAATTGCAATAGTTATGGATTTTGGATAGCTAGTGGATTCCAGATAATCTTTGCCAAAAGGTTGGTTGTGGTGTTTGCAGGGAAATAATAAAAGTGGTTTAATGATGGCAAGTGTGCGTGTGTGAAAGTGCACGAAATATAGAATATAGAAATAAGGTTATTTCTCATCAAAGTCTGTGTGGTTTTCTCAATGTTCTTTCTGAAGTTGTAGCTTTTGCACTCCAATAAATAACTTGACAAAAATATATTGCATGTGAAAAAAATCTATCAGGTTCCGGCATAGCCTTTTTACTGAAATACTCGATTACTCAAATCTAACTTTGTGTGCGCGTGACTGGGATATTGATGAAGCCGGTCTCCACTTGGACGATAATGAAACGTCGTGCCATTCTGTTGTGGGGCGTCTGGCCTCTATGTGACAGTGCCAGAGTAGCAGATGGATTGGCCACACAAACGACCTCTGACATTTGACCTTCAGACAGCAAGGCCGTGGATTCTGTCCAGTGGCCTTCATCGTGCTCAAATGTCCTGCCAGAATGGATGTGGGCTGCTGTTGATGTGTAACTGACATCCCCGTAGATTCTCTTCGTTACAGTAGACCATATGAAACGTTCATCACGTCTGTTATGGAGAAAGTGCTTTCAGGACTGTATGCAGGGTCAAAATCAGGGCAGCTGCTAGATGGCTTCTGGGGAGGTATTAAAAGTTTGTTTTTTCCTCTGTATTTATCTAGATCCTAATATAATATACATACAGTACAGTTTTTCTTCGTGTTTATGGTCGACTGGTTGTATTGTTTTATGTTATAATCTTCGTCCTTGTTTATGTGCGACTATGCTTTGGAGACAGTCATGGTGTGTTGAGAATCACTGCTCTATGGTACTCCCACTAAGCCACTAAGCTAATCAGTTGTCTTCCGCAAGGAAATTATAAAGCGTAGTTACAGAAAGACAATGCACAGTAAAAAAAAGGTGCTATTTGCATTATTTTATGGTTTCTACTTGAATCTGCTGAGCCTATTGTGTCAGCCACTGGAATGCCTGTGTTCGTTTAACGGCCGAGCCACGCAGATACAATGGGAAATCATATTTTTGAAGAGCGGGCTAATTAACGCCGCTAATTAGAGACACGTCAACACAGGAACAACAATGGAGGAGCAGAGAGCTACAGGGGTCTGAATGGGTTACGCGCTCCGACACTTCAGAGGTTTCAAATGTGAGCTGCTCTTCAGGCACAGAAAAAACATGAAAGGAAACCAAAAGTGTGAAGGAGACAGTGAAATGATAATACAAGAAATGATTAATAAAGCGGCTTTAGGCTGCGCTGTAAAAGAATGACTCAACATTAGTAATGAATGGAGTTTGTGTAAGACACGGGGGTGGGAGCGTGCCTCGTGGCAAGGTGTCACTGGTCCCGCGGACTCGCCGTTCCTCCAAAGAAGGCTATCGCTGGCGACCAGGAGAATACTTTACGACATGCTCATAATAACCTCAGCCCAGTGTGGTAATGACTGGAAAACACAGGTGATATGCAACACTCCAGGGGTGCCTCAGGTCTGGAGTAGAGTAACAAGCATACTAGAGCATTCTGCGATGTCCTTGCGTTTGGACAAAAGGCTAATGTCACAGCTCGGTTAGTCAGCCCTATACAGGTATACAGAAGTAAAGAATACTGTATAAAGTAGAAAGAAAACAAAGAAACACATTTTGGCTGAGTTGGTAGTTCTTATAGGCTTGCTTCCTATACCTCATCTTTGTCACTGTTTTTCGCCAACAACAACCAGCTAGACTAATGAAATCTCTGCAAACTACAGTGTAGTGTTTTCTCCTCAATACATTTTACAGTATTCAAATTATTATAATCTACTTTAGAATAGCGCTCAAGAAAACAAATAGGAAAAAAATAAAAAGTTCTGGAGGTACTCAAAACAAAACAAGAGAGAGACGCCCGGTTGCCTTCCTTGTTCTCCACCTTGTGAACTGTAGATGTGAGGCTCAGCTGCAGTAGCATTCGTAAGAGGTGAAAGTCGGGAGAAGTGAGATAGAATACCTTAATGTGCCTCCTCCATCGGTAGCTGCTAGCTACCGGTGGACACCACTTTCTCCGGGCACTTGTCGCGTTTTCTAGTGACACTGCCTCTGTTGATCAAGTTAAGGACGGGCCATCTTTTAGATGCAGAAGTCTCTTTTGAAGGGATAGGTGTGTCAAACTCTATATGAATCAGATTGTCAATGTAATCGTGTGTGAGTCTGTATTATGTGGATTTTCAGTTGTGGTGTACGAGTGTTTCTATTGCCAAACTAAAAGGGCATTGTGTCACGAATTACTGATGCAATATATTAAAAATGCTACAGCATCTGTATGCATTTAGCATTAATTATTGGAGGTGTCTTAGTATAAACATTTTTGAGTTTTAACAGGCAGACATCAGTGAGGGACAATTTAGCATTACACTGCTAACATAATGCAATGTAAGCAGTTTCGCTCAAGATGTCTCAGTGGCAATGTTAAATGTGAATCTGTCACTCAAGTCTAATCCTAACTCCTTCTAGACTGTATTCAGACATGCAGAAATAAGGCATGAGTCACATTTCTTAGAACAACTTACCAAGCAGTAGTTGGTAATACTTGATTTCAGTCAAACACTTTACTGTATCGCTTTGATACCACACATTGGTTCAATATCACCCCCCACCACACATCTACTACTCTGGTCAGAGCCACTTTCTAGCAATGCTTTCAGTTTTCACACTGATAAATGTATCTACAAGATTTTGAATTTCTACTACAAGTCTACAATACTTTGACCACTGTCATAGAAGTAAATCGAGGAGATAGAGTGACCAAAGGGAATATTTCATCCCAAAAGTCAGTGTGTGGAGGTAAGGAGCTACATTTAAGGGTTTTTATCCTACAATATGACTTTGAAACTTCAATATGAAGTTAACCATAAGTCATTTTGACAATGCCAGCAGATTTTGCAGCATGCTTGACTTACCATTAGCAAAATGGCCCCCGTTAAACAGAGGGTACAGCTCTTATACGATTACCTCCTACAGTCAAGGACACTGTTAGTTAATGGTAGAAGGGGCATTTAGCCAGAGTGCATGAACTTCTTGCCAACCTACTATATTTCTGTCTTGGAGAAAGCTGGTTCACATGCATACTATAAAAAAACATTATTAACTTTATATGAACCCTTTACTTGTGTATGCAGTCTGTTCAGAATGAAAACATTCTAGCATGTTTTGGATGATTCTCAAGACAGTATTTTCTGCTGTTATTTTTGTAATGTCGGGCCCAGCTGGTCACTTCAGATCATTACGCTGGTAGAGACACTGGCCCAGCCTTCTGGGAGACGAATAAATCCAAAACACTTGAAAAGAAAAACAGTTCACACACAATGCTCCATGCAAGTCATTCCATTATTCTGACCGCGCAAAACCTCCTCTTAGACGCTCTTTGCTCGTAGCCGAGCAGCCAGCCAACACTCTCACTGTCATATCGCTGATCAAGTGTGGCTTAGTTCCCATCGGAGAGGAAGCCCGCCAGACATAATACAATAATAACTGGTGCACAGCTTGTCTAAAGGAACAGTGGTCCCATTTTCAATGCTCAAGGAAGTAGGGTGAACTATCCACGCTCCTTCCCAATCGCTCTCTCTCGCTCTCTCTCTCTCTCTCCACTCGCTCCGAGGCCCTCGTGCCTCATAGAGCATAATGAGCTGATTGCCATTCCTTGCCTATAGCTTTGTATCGGCGCGCGTACGGGGTAGAGAACAGCGAGGCTGGCTTCTGGGGGTAGGTGGGGGGTGGTGTGGCACACAGGACGTTTCCACTCCAATTTAAAAGTTCGAGCAGAGGCAGAGCAGAGGCACGCTATCGACCGGCTGTTCTATGAATAGGGGGGAGAAGACGCAAAATCCAAGAGACGGGTAAGGGGGAGTTTGGGACGTTAGACAGGGAGGTACAGTGCAGGTATGTATGTGAAACTACACTACACTGGCAGGGGGAAAAGGACAGGGGGAAGCAAAGTCTGATCATTATCAGCTCCCCCACATCAGCGGAACTGCCAAATGAAGATATAAAGATTAGCGCAAATTTAATGGCTGCCGAATGACTGAATGAAGAGAGGTAATTGGAATCATCGACTTGAAAATGACGGACAATCAACTTGGTAATCACTTGGTTTCAACAATGACGGGGAATCTTCAAAGCTACAGCCTCCATTATCTGCTGCAGAGTAACTCCCAGCTATCTTTTATCATTTGCACTAAAAACAAAGATCCGTGATATGATGTGACTGCTGCCCTTGAAACATGGAAAACGTATCAACTGGGGTAGCTTTGTTAGAAAGTAATGGCTCTCGTGCATTACTGCACCGCTCGTGCCCAACACAGTGGACGTGAACCTGCGCAGCACCTCCACAGCTGCCTGGTGTGATGTTTGACAGATTTCTCCCTCTCCAGCTAGGCTCACAGTGAACGTCCATCTGGCAGGTTCCCATGGGTACTTATTATTCCCGGCTAGCCAGGGGTTTTCTGCTTCCCAGCACTCAGCCGGCTCTGACTCTCAGCAAGCTGAAGCCCCCGACCAGAACCGATGGCAGATGCTCCACCTGGTAGCCAAACAGTGGCAGTGCGACGGCGTGGCACTGGGTTTTCAATTACACTATTCGAGGTGGCGTTGTCCCAAAACGGCTCGGGTAGGAGAAGTCACACGTGTGACGGCAAATGTCGATGCTAATTTGCAGAGTGCAAGTCCTAAGTCTGACATGCATCAAGACAAAGGGCTGGCAACTATTACTAGGGTAAAACTGATGTACTGTATATTTAGGACACTCTCCCTATGAACCTTGAATCTCCTACCTTGAAGCATAGATGTTGGTTCATGCTATACACTGGGTGCTGGGAGCTGTCCGGGGTGTTGAAAGCTCCCACTGTCCCGATCTGAGGTCCTGCTAGTGTGGATTAAATCATGTGGTTGACCTCTACTGCGAAAGTGCGTCCGGGCTGACAACCAGGAAAAGTAGAACTTCCAACATTGTAAAGAGCAGCAAACGTGTCCTATTAAATAAACTTGGGCATCTCTATGGTTCAGGTAATTGCGTGGGAAAGATTTAAGGTACGTATAAAATGATAGTCCTTCAAAAGGAGCACTCCAAAACCGGTAACTAGCATCTGGAGAGGGAATGGGAGTGTTTTCTCCCATTATTCCAGGCGGTTTAGGGTCAATAATTGATACACTCATTTCATTTCTGGGTGAACTATCCCTTTAAAGAGTTCATTCCTGTCTCCGGTAAATGGCCAAGAGCTGCTTGTGACAGCACATTAGATCTCCCTGTAGGCCACACAATCCTGGCTTTTCTCTCTAGCTGTGTGGTGTGTAGCTGTAGGTCAGGACAGTGAATTATGACAGCAGGTGCTCCAAACTTGTCATACGAGTTGTTCTCAAATAACCGTGGGACGAGGCAACCTTTTGCGCATTTCGGTACACACCGTCGCTGTATGCTTGCAACCATCTGGGCCGTTTGATTCTCATTTGAATACATTTCAAATTGGAGCCACAGAGCACGAGGCACACATGTGCAATGCGAGAATGAAACTTAGCATAGTGTGTCGAAGCGTGCAGGTGCGGGAACAGGCTACAGGCGAGTACTGCACAAGGTTGCGTACCTTTCCGGACAAACTGCGTAATCATAGAGTCGCTTCTACCCCCCCCCCCCCCTTCATTAGTTTATGCATTCCTATTTCCACTCAAAAAGTAATCTCTCGCTCTGGAGAATAGTGTCATGCAAGACACAAATGAGCCTTACCTAGTGTGGGAGAGTCGGTCACATCTGTAAGCGGACCATGGGAGAGCAGGGGAGAGGAAACGGAGGAGGGCAGGGGAGAGGGAGAGAGAAAGAGAGAGAGAGAGAAAAGAAACGTCAGCAAGTTAAAATGTACAGCAAGCTTAACTTCAATACGGGCCGAGGCTGTCACTGGCTCCCCTGAAAAATGAAGGCGTCCCAGCACTGTGCCGACTGGGGGTGTGGGGGGTTAAGAATAGTCCCTGTCAGGCGCGGGACATCATTCATTAATCGGTGGACATGAAACGTCGGAGAGAGACTCCCCCGAGGACCCAAAACTTGCACAACTCGGATTAATATTTGTCACTCTTTTGAGATTTTCAAAGAGAACAAAGAACAGAGTGTAATGCAACAGGCTGATCCAACGTTGGTAGCAAGCGGTGCTCCTCGTTTCCACCAGTGTAATGCAGGGATGTAAACACGTGGACACACACGCACACACACACACACACACAAAACACATAGACGCACACTGGTCAATGCGTTTGTCTGAGGTAATTTAGCAGCCTTCACACATCTCTAACTCTGTGCTTCAACCTCTGGTATGTCTCCCAGAGCTTGTTAGTCAGACAGCCAGTGTCCAGGCTTCTGAGAGCATAATAAAATGGCTGTCTAGCACTCCTACAAAGACCTTAGGGTGGCCCCGCCACACATAAACCCATGAGCTAAAAAAAAAAAAAGCACCCAAAAAAGAAAAGCAATGTTTAGCTACATCCCCACTTCTGTTGCTCCCTGACATTCACTTCTACCAAGATTTATGGAGAGGGATACTGCAGGAGCCGAGCTTCACCCCCGCTTCGCCGTACCGGCTCCTGGGGCAGGCTAAGAAATATATATTTCAATTACGGCGGTCTTTTTTATCGCTGAAACTAGTCCCGCTACGAGTGTGCTCTTCTAAAAGTACAGTTTTGCTTTCTTGTAAATGTTGCAATAAAACAGGGAAAATGGAGTGTACAGACAATAACTGGACTATCGTGTGAAGGAAACGGTGGACTCAGGAGTTATTCTGAGGTGCTGTTGCTTACAGTGCAGTCAAGTCGTGTTGCTAAGCATAATTTGCAAGTGATATGATTTATCACCACTGATCTCTTTTTTTTCCCCCTGCGGTCATTTGCATTTTCTGGTGTGTGTGTGTGTGTGTGTGTGTGTGTGTGTGTGTGTGTGTGTGTGTGTGTGTGTGTGTGTGTGTGTGTGTGTGCATGTAAACCTCTGGGGAGCAACGTTGGTAGAACGTGATTATAATATCAAGTTTGCACGTGGGAACAAATCTATTTTTTGGGTATGAGTAGGGGGGAAAAAAGGGATTCAATCACTTGTGTCTGCATCTTCATTACTGACACACAGACACTGTCTTTATCTCTCTCTCTCTCCACCCCACTGGTGTGTTGTTAAACAGAGCTCAGCTGAGGACTCTGAGGTTCCGTGGTGGGAAAATTAGCCCCAGGGGAGGGCGCCGGCTCGAACTCCAACTGTCCAACCTCTAGATGCACCTGGGGTTTCTCTGGCATTAGCGATGGAGAGCCACTCAAAAGCGCCAATATGTTTTGATGTGACACATTAATAGATAACGGAAGGCTTTAGAAGGTGGGAAATGAATGGCTGGTGGTGAACTGCACAATAGATTTGTGGAGCATGTGTGCACAATTAGAAAATATATATATATAATATATATTTGTGTTTAAATTTAATAGCTTTTATATATATTTTTTTTTTTACAATTTTGTGAATCATTGATTTGTCTCCTGTCCCTTTGAAGCCTAAGATGGAAATGTGGGGTTCCAGCCAATCCAACCAGGAAGAGCTAGCGTGGGCCTAAGTGGATTAGCCTAGCAGGGATGGTGGGCGGGGGGCTCTGGAGGAAAAGCCCAAAGCCCTGGTGGCATGAATAAACCCACATAGTCAACCAGGAGCGAGATTGAAGAGGGAGACACATTTTTCACCCTCGCTCACCCTTGCTGTTTTAAGCAGATAAGCTCCTTTCAGGGTTTTAGTTACGCTGCGTAGAACCGGCAACGCGACACGGAAACTTTTTTACAGGACAAAACGCTAAGAAGTTCATTCCTGGTGTCGTCCTTTCTGTCTCGACAATAGGGATTTAAGGATGTTTGGAGTGGTCAGGGTGGGTGTTACACAGGGCTACTATGCTGCCATGGCTGGATTCATACCACAGTTGGATTGTGCTATGCTATGGCTTTACTTAGCTGGCATTTGGAAGGTGAAATGTGTGGCGTTTGTAGTATTTAGGTATGAAATATCTGTGGGAAATGTAAGGAATATGAATGAAATGAAACAGACTGGTGGTTTACAACTATGTACATAAAATATCTCTCCTACCACAGATCAATTTCATTCTTTCTTTACAATATCTTTCTGTAATGTGAAATGCGCTAAATTCTAAAGCTGAAACCTAATGAGACTAAATTATACTTGTAAAGGAAACCACTTTCCCTTGGTTCTGAATGCATTAGGAGTGATCTTGACACTTGACTTGCCTTGCTCGTCTTGCTTTTTTTAAATCCTTACTTTGACCTCTATGGCTGCCACAGATACACCAATCCACTCGGAACCTGCGGTTTAAATTGTAAGCATCCTGCTTGACTTCATTTTTTAAAAAGATCATATATTCTTTCAATATTATTTAAATGCTGACTTGAATGGGAAATGTGATGTTAAGCTCACCAGAGCCTGACTGTATTTGTCCTGTTAGTAAAAAAAACTAGAAAGGGCATTATCCTATATAACAATATTTATTTCTAATTAAGTAAATCAAAGTCAACTAGGGGTTGAACTGTTTAAAAGGCTTTTGAGAGTTGCAACTGTAGGCTATAAAAATAAATGTGGCTTGACTAATAACAATGAGAATCTCAAATAATATAATAAAAATGTTATTTAGGCCAGCAGCGATTGACCTGCCTAAAGCAGATCACCAACAGCAGCAGACAGCATGGGTTCTCCATCAACCACACTATGTGAAAAGCACTAAATCAATTTACCTTCCACTTGAGCACTAGAGCACACTTCATTCCAGTTCATCACTGGGGCAACCATTGCTGTGCACTTGTTGGCCTTTTCTCCTGCTTGCGTAGGCAAACTACCCATGTCTGCATGCACGCAGGCATGCACACGCACACACACACACACACACACACACACACACACACACACACACA
>JAOEHI010024504.1:0-26451 GCA_025447815.1 Percopsis transmontana
GGCCGGAGAATGGTGGCCGGTGGTTAGTACTCCGGCGAGCCTATCCGGGGGAGGGCGGCATGGCTGGATGTTACAGGTGTACTATATACAGTAAGTATAAATATATATATAAGTATTTGTACGTATTATTTATGTATTTTATTTTATGTTGTTTATGAATTTAATATTTGTTGTATTAATTACAATAATTACCTACAAATATTTTTATTTTATTTATTTTATAGTTTTTAGTAGAAAAAATAATATATACACTGATGAGCCAACACATTACATCCACTTCCTGTACAGATTAAGGAAATAGCATTGATTATCTCGTAACAACGGAGCACATCAAGGTCTGGGATTACCTAGACGGTAAGCCAACAGTCGGTTCTTGCAGTCAACGTGTTGGATGGGGAAGAAATGGGCAGGCGTAAAGACCTGAGCCACTTTGACAAGGGCCAAATGGTTAAGGACAGTCGGTTACGGAAAGCATCTCCCAAACGGCAAGGCTTTTGGGGTCTCCTAGTCAGCAGTTGTGAGAACCTACCCACAGTGGTCCGAGGAGGGACAAACCATGAACCGCCAAAAGGGTTTTGTGCATCTAATGCTCATCGATGGACGAGGGCAACAAACCGACAGAGAGGCTACTGTGTCACAAGTGGCAGAACATTTTAATGATGTTTATGGGAGGAATGTGTCACAACACACAATGCATCGCACCCTGCTGTGTACGGGGCTGCGTAGAAACAGACCAGTCAGAGGGCCCATGCTAAATCATTATGACCACCTAGGTGTACATAATGTTGTGGCTCATCAGTGTATATTTATGTTATTATTATGGCCAGCCTACATTTGAGTATTAAAAAGAGGCTTCACAGCTTTATAGTTATAGCTTCTGTAAATCCCTCCTTGTGCTCCCCATCTCTGTTTCCACCATCCAGGTCAGAGTTTGCCATGATCTACAATGATCGGTCAGTACAAGAGAGTCACCATCTCAGCGCAGCGTTCCGCTTGCTGCAGGATAGCCAGATGAACATCTTCACCAACCTCACACGAGAGGAGTGGATGTAAGATGCCAAATATATTACTTCATAGTAGGTCAAACATGCTTATTATTTGTTTTTGTTCAAATTAAGATGTAAGAGATTTCAAGGTGCTTATTGCCTAATGGTTCTTACGGATTTCAAAGCAAAAGACCCTGTAAAACCAGTTTTACACGCAGACTTGCCACTCAAATGAACATTATTGCGCCAACATAGATGACATTTTTACAGTAATGACATTTTGAAAATCATACTCAGATGACCAAGTGAACATGAACACTGTTCCCAGATCAGCATACATACACCTACATATATCTCATAATATAGCTGTAAGAGGTCATACTGTAGGTGCAATAATTTGATAGTTGGGATAGATTATCATTTTATATACTATGAATGCTTATTTACACAATACATATGAGATAAAAGTAGCCCACTTGAATTTGATATCAAATCATGTTTGGCGTCAGACAATAGATCATGATCCCCATACAGTTTTTAATACTGGTAAACAGTTTGGGAAATGTAACTGTGTTTTACATTGTAAAGCTTTTTAGGAATCAAAGTAGATAGGGGGCAGGATAGTCTAGCGATCTGGGTGTTGGACTCCCAGCCAGAAGGTCGTGGGTTCGAGCCCCAGAGGTGGGATGGCCTACCTGTGAGCATCCTTGCGCAAGATGCCTAACCCCTATCTGTTCCATGTAATAGCATCATCATCCTGTAATTGTAAGTCGCTGGATAAAAGCAGCTGCTAAATGATATCATTGTAATTGTAGATATGTGTTAGTCTGCAAGCTTTCCTGTTTCACTGCATTATGAGACTAGTTTCATAATGCAGTGAAACAGAAAAGCTTGCAGGTTTTAATCTCATGAGTCTTGCTGCTTAACATGTTTACAATGCACAGTATTAATGTGGTTTTCCTTTGTTATCAAGGGTTCAATGGCACACACATACTAGCGTGCATGTTTGTGTGTGGGTCTGTGTGTACATTTGGACAGGGAACTACGGTCGTTAGTGATAGAGATGGTACTGGCAACAGACATGTCGTCGCACCTCCTTCAAGTTAAAGCCATGAAGTCCTGTATACAACAACACGAAAGGTAATGCTACCTGAGGTGCAGTGTAGCCAGCACTGCTCTCTACGCTGGTCTGCTCACTGCGACAGGTTATAGTGAACCATTGATGTGGATTCTGCTCGTGCACTGCACAAATGGATAGAATGAATAAACAATGACATGCTGGCTTTACAAAAGGGATCCTTTTCTTTAACAGCATTGACAAGCCCAAAGCCCTGTCCTTATTACTCCACACGGCTGATATCAGCCATCCTTCTAAGCCCTGGCCCCTGCACTCTCACTGGACCAAAGCCTTGATGGAGGAGTTCTTCAGACAGGTAGGGCCACCAAGACCATGATGTCCTGTGCTGTGGAAAGTGTTCGCTTATCTCCTTCTGTTCTCTTCTTGTCTTGTCTTGTCTTGTCTTCTCTTCATTGTTGTAGATGGTTTTGTCTGATTAACAAAAATACATAACATGCTGTGAAATGTTCCGTCTACATTTTATTTAATAGGAGTCATATTCTTTGTCTAACTAATTGTACCCTAATTTAAGAGCCTATCCTACAGCTGCTTCAAGTTTTGTTTTACAAATTTAATACGTTTCACTACATGTGTCCTTTTTAGTTTTGCTATTTGTGTAATCTGTAAACATTTAATCTTTTTGCCGGTGCATTGGTGAAATTAAAAGTTTGACAGTCCAGAAGCCGGGTTAAACCAACTGGAGGACCGGATCGGGCCCACATTTCTGGTCTAGTTCAACCCTGTTTCAGGCTGTTTCATCCTGTTCCATTCTGATTACTTCTCATTATAATGCTGTAACATAATCGCTAATTAGCAGTGCTAGTTTTAAATAACTTATTAGTCATATATCATGTTTCTGCTCATAGTCTGAGAGGGGGTGAGCAGGAAACATCTTTTGTTAATTTGAAGAGACTGTTGAATGTGCAGGCTGAGGTAGTGGAATAGTGGGAACTAAATCTTCATATAAACCTTTAAATGGCTTCAGCACAAAGTTATTCACAGTGAATCACTGTGAGTGCAGTTGTGTTCAAGAGGACTTAGGACGTGTATTTGTGTGGGAGGCTTGGGATGCGATGGATGAATCCAGCTTAAACTCATCTTGCGCTGTCATTCTCCGCTGTCATGTTTCCTCCCTCAGCATTTTCACTGTCATCTCTTATTATAAGAAATAGAATAGGAGAGGGAGTGGGCAGTCCTACACCCCCTAAGTAAGTAAGCTGAAGGAGATGGCTGAGATGGCTTACCCCTTACAAAGAAAACCGTCTGAAAATGTCCATCAACCTTACATTATACTGCCGTTTGAAAGAAAAGTACTCTATTCTCCAGATGGTGGACGGTGGAGTCAAATGACCTGAAAAAGTTTTTCTGATTATGCGTGGGATGCCCTTTAAGGTGTCTTGTCTCTCTCTTTCTGTCTTTGTGAGGGCGATAGAGAGGCAGAGCTGGGCCTGCCCTACTCTCCTCTGTGTGACCGAAATAGCACCCTCATAGCTGAGTCCCAGATCGGTAAGTCTCACAAAATACATTCAAAATGTTCTATACTGATTCCACACTAAAAGTACATTGAAGCAGTTTTTTTTTTACTATGCAGATTTATGTTGACCATCACATACACACTTTTTTTCTTACAGGTTTCATTGACTTCATTGTTGACCCTACCTTTGGTCTTCTGACAGACATGGCTGAAAAAATTGTCATTCCTCTGGTGGAAGAGAACCCAGGACCCCTGGACCCTTGCAATAGGCACAGGTTGTCCTCATATTAAGTCAGTAATCTTGTAATAAAGACAGACATAAATTAGTTTTACTCTGACTGAAACAATGATGAGAAAAAATAAACGCATCACATTCAATCATGCATACAAACAAACACAAACAAACGTATAAACAAAAATTTTAGCAAACAGGGTGAAATTAAAAAACAGTAAAACGCACTCAGACGGTACCCTGCTACTTCGTCACAGTAACCTGTGGAAGGAGAGCTCCAGAGGTCTGCAGTGGAGTCTGGCCCACATAACAGCTGAGCTGGTGAGCTTCCGCTCCACATGGACGCGACACACTGAAGACAACAAGTTCAAATGGAAAGAAAGTGGCTCTAATGGTACTGTATTTTATGTTCGTTTTTGGTTTTGTTTACACTTTGTGCCATTTAAAACCAGATTGCAACTGCTTTATTTTTCACCTATCTGTGACGTTTTTTCAATTGAAAGAACATGGTGTCCATGTTAATCCAAACATCACCATACACTTCCAGGGACGTTATGAGATATGGCTTGACTGAATTCACCAATTGGTTATCAATCATCTTTATCCTCCAGGATTTTCAGATCCCAGCACGGAAAAAGAGCAGAAACAGGAGCTGTCAGAGGAAAACCGGCAACCTCCGACTAACGACACCAATTAGAGTCACCATAATGCATTTGTAGCAGTCTTTAGAAATCTATAAAGGTTTATTGTGGTTAATATTAAATTACCGTTTTACATGCCTTCTTGATTGCTGGGGACTAGCAGAGCAAGAGCATTGAGAAAGGCTTGGTTATGTCTTCATGTCGTACATGGTGTAGTGTACTATGATAAATTAAATGCTGAATCTACATGCTGGCCATGTTATTATAATAAATGTCATGAAATTTACAGTAGCAACACAATGTTACACATGCAATAAACATAAAGATGACCTGTTATATGTGTTACTCAATGCACATCTACGACCGTTCAAATAATTTGTCATTTGTCCTTTAAATTAGCCAGATAGCCAGATCACTATAATATGTGCAGACGACGGAGGGATTGGTAGACTCATCCTCTGTCTGTGACTATTCTGACATGGACCTCCCGCTGTCTACCTGCTACTGGTTTGTAGGTCCAGCTTGCACAGTCGTCCAAGTTCAGTTTTTATTTAAAAGGGTAGAATAGGCAACATAAAAGATAGAAACACAGTTGTTTGTGGTATGTAGCATGGTCGCAGATGTGACCGAATAGATGATTGTAGCTTCGCTAGCTCTTTATGCTCGTCCCAAACACAGACTCTTGACCGGTGACACGGTGCACAAAGGGGGAATTTAATTTGTCCGAATGCGCCCCCCTTATGAGGTCAGTGCTATGCCTTGCCTGTCCCTCAAAAATGACCCCCTATTTTATATGCTACAACACTTCCACCTAGTGACTAAAGCCTATCTATCAACTAAAAGATAAAGAACATTTAAGGTATAAAAATGTCACACATGTTTCAATGTAACACATCATGTTCCTTTGGCAGATTGTGTTTTTCTTTTCTTTCTTTTTTCATTGATTTTTTTAACTTTTGATCAGGAAGTGGTACGAGACAATACTCACAATTGATTTATCACTTTGTTACGTAATCTTGTTAAATAAAATGTATTTATTAATTATTATTGATCATTTATTTATTTCACATTTATTCAACTTGGATAGTCATGAGGAGTTGAATAAATATCACATTTTATGTCAGCAGAACATACATGAATCAAAAAGGTGAATTAACAATGTGATTATGTAGTCTTTCTGCTGCACGTTACAACGGAAGGTACTGTACTAGCCCATTGTTTCTTTTATCGCACACATATAATTAATTTGAGGGGCTTCATTTGTATACATGCTATTCAAACTTTATTGCCACGGTAAGTCCCTATCTTGCTAATGAAGAGTCTGATAGCATGAATGGCTGTACGTGTACACACCCTTTTCATTTAAGTTGTTCTTAACATAAAATAGCTTACTGGCTAATATGCAAGCTGAAATATATAATATATCATTCATCATTTGTATACCTCATATTTGCACGTTTCCTATGTTGGAGGTGAACCAATGATTTTAAGTCTCTACTCATACAGTAGGAGGGGCTATGGAGCAAACACTAATGAAGGGCTTTATGGTTAAACTCTGTGGGCTTATGCAAGCAATCACACTACTGTTTGCTTTATGTAGACACACATTAATTACTTTAAAAAGTAATTTTCATAGCATATTTCAGAGTACCACTCCACTGTAACATTTACTGTTATAACATTTTTCAACTTAAAAAAAAGTCTTTAATCTCAGCAGGCTGAAGACAACTGCAGGCAACAGTCCCTACAGAGTGTGTGAGTGTGTGTGGATGTGTGTGCATGTGTGTGTAAATAAGTAAATCAATATTTGAAAGAGAGATAGAGATGGCTGTCGTATTATAAAGTATGTGCAGTGGAATCAGGTCCTATTTATGAAATATGAATGCATTTATGTGCTTGTGCTTCTACATCCTTTGAATTATTCACGGAGTGGGTCTATTTTAAGTAAATAGTCCTTATCTAAACTCATGACCACAAGCTTACGTTTTAGGTGCATTTGGATAGATTTATTAAATATATGTCCCTTTTTTCCAAACCATCATATTTCTACAGAGGAAATGGATAATGGCCATGATGCAGGTACTGTAGCTTTAAACCTTATCTGGACTGGGTTTCTCAGAAGGAAAAAAAACACGACTATTCTGCCTCCCAGCACAGATGACTAAAATGGGAAAAATGGAAAACTGTTTACATAGTCTACAACTGTATTGTTTAGAATATGTCTATATTCCGAATAAGACCCGTATTGCATAGCATGGTCGATTAAAACATTTCACCAATTTATATATTTTATTGTATCAAACAAATTCAGATTACAGATGTAATCAATAATCAGTTCAAATATAGTTCAAACTAAACTTTTTTAACATATACTATTACCATTCAAAACAAAAATATTACATGGTCCATAAATACACTGAAAGAAAAGTCAGGAATGTTTATTTTTTTCATCCTGGACAGTGTATTTTGTTGGCAACATTTAAGTGTCCATTTAACTGCTATTGTGTTTAACAAGGTGAGATGTACTGTGATTTCAAGGTTGCATTAGTGTATTTGTCGTTTACAAATTTTCTGTCAAGGTTTTCAAGTGTAATGTATAGGTCTTGTAAGGATTATCACATACTCTATGTAGTAGTGCCACAATGATACAAAATGGAAATAAATTATGTTAAAGGCTTCATGGTTACTCTTGGTACTTACAATCATAAAATAAACAAGTTGTCTTTTTCCTAACTTCCCATGGAAACAAAGTTATACCTTAAGCCTAGAGAAAACCCTCTACAGTATGTATTCAATGCCATGCAACAGGGGTGTTTTATATGGCCAAAGGGTGACCAAAAAACTTTAAGAATGCAATGACAAAGTCATCCCACTTTGTCAATGTTAATCTAGGGCCTGTGCCTCCTGCTGTGAATTGGTCTAATGTATACATGCACACAGGCTCTAATTGAGGAATATCTACTTGGCCATACCTGTGATGTGATTTGTGACATTGTAAACAACCATATCACAATCCTAAATGTTAGGGCCTGTCTGCTTTACATTGCAAATATAATATTAGTTAATATGTTTTAGAGAAAACCAGTCAATTAGTAGTGACGTACAATTAACTGTGTGTTTCAACAAAAGAAGTGCTATACAGTAGCACTACCCTACAAACATTTTTGATGTGGTTATTTGACCGGGAATTTAGTATTGGCATTTAAATTTATATATGTTACTTTGAAATGGACCAATCTTACAAACACCATGGCACATATTTATTAAAGCTACAATCTTCCCCTTTTCTACCGTTTAGGTTACTTTGGCGACACCTACACACACTGTATGGACAGCACATTGGCCAATGGGGATGCTTATTTGCTATTTAGTTCTGCCTTTGAGGAATGTTGCACCTTGACACCAGATGATAAACTGTGAATGGAAAAGCTCTCATGAATCAGAAAAGTTCTGAATTTACATGAAAAGGTTTAAGATTGTAGCTTTATAGGAGGGTTGCACATAAAATACTTCTGAGCAGCAATAGGGACCATATGAGATGTGTTTTTTTTACACTATGTTTGTATATTCTGTCCTTTTCCCCACCTACTAGACAGCAAATTAATCTGGTTCGTACAGTAGTTAAGTGCATGGGGAAATTGTAGAAAATAAATCTGTAACAATAAAACAATGTCCCTTTCTTAGTTTGCAGAAATTAAGTTTGGAAACCGTTTTGTTGCCAAGGTGTAGATAAGGACTGACAGTAGAGGAATATAGACACATCGATGGTCCTGTATCTACAACAGCGGATCTGTAGACACAGTCTTCAGTCACTCCGTTGGCTTGGCTGAGACTGTGCACCATGAGGTTGTGCAGGTGCTGTTCTATTTCTCATCCAGACACAACTTCTTTATCTTGTCCTCTGCAGATTGACTCACTCTGGACGCTGCTGCTTTTTTGTCTGTAGAATGTTACAAACAAGCAGGGAAATTACATGGCCGTTGAAGTCAGAGGAATTCGAACTTTTTTTAACTATACTAACCACCTTCCGCTTAACTAAACATTTGCGGAAGGTGGAATGTTACAATGTAAAAGGCAATCTAGGTCAGAACCTTCCATATCATCTGTGAAATAGGGATCAAAGACCCTTTACAGATGTTTGTCGACTTGTTTGTCGACTTGTTTGTCGACTTGCATGATTACACGACACCCATTCAAGCGGTTCGACTGTTTAGCACATGTAAACAAACACTGCATGGTAAAGTTATAGTGATTAATTCGCTGGGGGGATGATTACTGAAGGGAATGTATTCCAGTGCTGGTTCATTTACCTGTGTGTGTGTTGTTTAGTTGTGATGAGAAATCTCCTACTTTAGGGTCACTGGAAGGTCCAACTTCCTCTTTGGAGAGGGGGCATTCCTTTTCACCTGCTTCTTCTAATAGACTCTCCCGTGAAAACTCTAAAGAGAGAGAGAGAGAGAGAGAGAGAGAGAGAGAGAGAGAGAGAGTTAGCCATACAGAAACAGTGACATCGGTTTGAGATAGGTTTTGAGATAGAGATACCATAAAGATGTAAAATAGAGACAGAAATAGCAAAGAGATGATATAGGATAAAGATGGTAGACCTACAAAAAGCAGGAGAGAACATGTACTTTAATCAATGTCATTGACAAAGTGCTGTATTACCCTGTGTTAGTGTACCAATCAATATGACCCACCTGCTCTCATCAATCAATTCCAGTTGACATTTAAAGTTGGGTTTTATTTACTCATGCTAAGAGAATTTAAAAGGCTGATCCTGAAATGACAGCACACTTGACTGCATCTGTGTTAATGGTTATTGATTTATTTGCAGTCCCAGCTTGCTGTTTGCTCTTTGATTTAACTAAAACAACGTCTTCATCTGGTAGTTAAGGGTTTGTTGTAGGGATGGTAGGGCCATGTCCCTACCAATATTAAGAGAGCAATAAACTGTCCCTACAAATAATTTCTATAAGTGAAATGCAATTTTCTTATGAATAAAAAATCCAACGCAAATTCGCTTAAAGTATACATTTTCCGTCAAATAAATTTAGGCGCACGAAATTACAGCTAAAACAGGCGCTAACATGTTAGTACATCTGCCCCACCGTTTCTTGGAACCCTTTATGTTAATCATCTAACAATTTCTATTAATAACAAATATTTTTGAATGCAACAATGGACATTGCAATCTGGTGACTGCACTTTTCCATGTGCGATGCATTAGCTGCAGGCACTTACACACTGTAAATGTGTACTAATCTGTGACCAGCCTATCATCTGACACTAAAGCCTCCGGTGAGAGTCTGAACCCTCTGGCTTTTGTTAATGTTGGTAAGTAATTGGCACAGAAAGGGGACGCTGGCTGCCAAGGTGCACTTTCACCATTTACAGTAAGCGTTTTCTGTGAAACGGCCGTCTCTCTGCCCGCCCACGTATCCCTTTTTCATCAGTGTCCCTTCACACTAGGGCTGGGTATTGGCAAGGACCTCACGATACCATACGTATCACAATACATTGTGATACGCTACATATTGCGATATATTGCAATAATCTACATGAAAAATGTGCCACCTGGATAATCTAATATGTCCATCACATTATATTGCATTCATCATTGTTTTAAATCTGTTTAAAAAATGAATAATGTATTGATGATTGAATTATATCCTTGTATTCCCTGTCTTGTTCTGTATATTTTTTCGTGTGATTAATTAAAACGTAATTATTTTTTTCATGTATCGATATGTGGGTCAAAAAAATCGATACAGTATCGTGGAATAAAATATCGCGATACTCAGCTGTCTCAATATTTTTGCACAGCCCTACTTCACACATCACTAATCTTTCCTCTTTAATCTGTACGCAAAAAACCCCACCTTTCAGCCTTCCACATTTTTATTCCTCTCACTCTCCTCAGACATGTCTTCCCCTTTTCCTTTATATTTATAATACCTTTCTCTTACTACGGCTCAACTTCCTTCCTCTGCCTTAATGGCATGCCGCACATCTCTTCCACCTCCTCCATCCACTGCGTCTTGTCTGTTCCTGTTTGCCATCCATCTGTGCTCTTGGCAACAGCCCCTCCACGCCATCCATTTGTTTTGAAGGTTACGGCTAGTGACCCTCTTTATCGGTGTTCTTGCGTTGGCCCTTTTACTCTCTCACTCTCACCGCTTCCTACGTCAGCTCCGTCAACACTCCAGTCTCAACGCTTCCTGCCTGCTTTCTTCCAGTGCATTTCTGAGCCCCTTTTATTGTCATTGCCTTTATTTGGCAGCACTTCCCGTTCCCCACTCACCATATAATGAAGGAGTTCTCAAGCTAGTCTGAAAAAATTGAATATTTTATACAGCATTAATGCTAAGGGAATACAGTTCTGTTTAAAGGCATACGTGGAAGGTATTATTATTTATTTTAAACCCTCTGTATTGGCAGGGTATTCCCATATGTAGTGTATACAAGCATAGGCTAATACGTGAGCAGTGTAACCAGAAGAATCAATTGCAGTGTTAAACCTGTAGATGGTGCTGTTCCCACTGTTCGATTATATTGTTTATTTATGTTTTAAGTTTAACACAATTAATTGACCTAGTTTGTAGCCCTTCCATTCCTCAACGTGCTGCCTTTTAAATACATATCTACCCCCCACTACCCTCCAACACCCCCCTAACCTCTACCCTTCCCAAAACATACCCTCCATTTGACAGCGCAGTTTTTCGAAGGCCTCGGCGGTGACTTCATCGTCATGGGGGAGCTCTTCCCCTGCGGGGACGGTGTCAGGGCTTGGCCGGTCCGACAGGCAGCTCTCCGAGGAGCACTCGTCCCCCCCGCCCTGCTGCTGTCTGTACAGATGGTGCTCTACCAGGAACTGCAGCTCTGGGGGGCCGGGGGAGGAGAGAGCAAGGGAGGACATAAAGGGGAGGAGCAAGGAAGGAAAACAGGAAGTATAGAAGGAGGGACAGAAGGGGGAGGGAATATTAGAAACAAAAGAAGGAAGGGAGGGAATGAGGAAGGAAGAAAGGAAGGACAGAAGTAAGTGAAGGAGGGAGAGAGGGAGGAATAAAGGAAGCAAATGAAGGAACAAAGGAAGGAAGGGAGAAAGGAAGCATGGAATATAGGTAGGAAGAGAAGGAAAAACAGCAAGGAGTGACAGAAAGGGGGAGTGGTAGCGGAGTGGGCGTTGACACAGAGGAGGACAGGGCAGCGAGGTTGAAGAGGGATGCAATGGAAAACAGGAAGCATACAGAGGAACAGGAGATGCAGGCGTTGGAATAAGAGCAAGGGGGTGATCAATTTGTCTTCCTAAATTACCTCCTTAAACTTATCTGATCACCCCCTCCATCCATCTTCTCACTGCTGCTAAATCACATGTAAATAGATTCCAAAAGCCTGTTCATTTAGCAGTGGGGGGTGATGTGTGTATTTGTGTATGTGTGAAAAGAGGGCGGTACTGATACATATCAGATCATCTACTTGCACCGGTCATCTCACAATTGCCCTCGAAACATTTATTTAAATCGCAGCCTTTCTAGTATTACACATGTTCTGTACTAGATATGAATGTGGCTATTGAGTACAGAGGTGATAAATGGTTCGTACTTCCATTCTGACAGTGTGCTTTCGCCCTCTGCTTGTGCAGTCTCCAATGACTACATCTGTCACAACATAAAGCATAACGTCTACCTTTCATGGTAGGTGTGCCTTTCTGCCCTTTCCTCCGCTGTAGCGGGGAGTTCAACAAGGCGGCCTGCAAGATAGGCAGAAAAATAAATAAAAAAACTGGAGAATTAGTAGAATTTGAGTTCTAATTTGTATCTACTTATGTTTAACTACAGCAGATATCAAGTGGATTACCTTATACAACTGGTTAGGGAGACGATCTTCATCTATTTCTACAAAGAGAGAAGATAGCAGAAAGAAGTCAGACAAACTGCATTACAACCGCCTGTACTGGATACAGCTGCGTGAATCCAAGCACACATCAAACACACCATATTCATACAAGCACATGACATATTACAGTACACACACACACACACACACACACACAGCCACATTTACACATACACACACATACTCAAAACCTGTAACAGAAGTGGCACTTTCTGTGTGCATGAAACAAGAGCACGCTTGTTTCAACTCATGTGTGTCTGTCAGCCGCTGTGCTGCTGCTATGGGTGGGCTGTGTGTCCGAACAGAGCAATTAAGGAATGTGAAGTGGCTATAGAGTTACAGCCATCCAGATGGCTCTCTGGCACACTAAACAACCAGGCGGTTTGTGTACCTCATGTTAACATAAGATATTTGGTGGACAATGTTTGTCCGTGCGTCTATTACATTATAAATAACAAAGCAACAAACAGATGCCCTTGGTAGTTATTGCTGACAAATGTGTGTGTTTTATTTTGATAACCACAAACTTTATACACAAGAATTTGATGAGTATGATGATTTATGGGTAATGGTGATTTTCCAAACTGTCTTGGTGAAAAGAGTGAATGTTATTGGCTTTATTGAAGTGGAGTTTATTCAAATGACTGCATTTGTACATGGAAAGCTCCTTACATTCGGTGCACTTACTCTTTGGGCTTTTTGCAGATATAAGCACACATTCTTTAAAAATATAAAAACTGAGAAATCCCTTCAAAGACAGATGATTTTGTACAGCACATTTATTTAACCGTTGTATTTGGGACTGAGGAAGTGATGGTGATTGATTCAGGTTTTTCCATAATTGTGTGAAGCTGTTTGTAGCACGCTCAAAGACACACTCCGCACAGTGGGGGACAGTTGATGGTTTTATTCCACACACACACACACACAGCCTGCTCACGTGGGTGGTCAGTCAGTAACAGAAAATACTCAGGACTCTAATGCTGCCTGGTAGCTCCACTAAGAATCAAATTGTCCAGGGCTTAAGGCTGCCTGGTAAACTCCAACAGGTCTCAGCGCTGCCCGGAGTTCTGCCACCAGCGTCTATGCTCTCTGGCGTCTCTCTAGAGCCATGCACTTGCTCTGCTTTAGAAGGAAGACAGGTGATTAGTAACAACCCACACCTGCTCCCAATCTTTGGGAGCCCTGTGAACCACACCTCCCCACACACAGACAGAGCTAAACCACACAACCCTCCACACGGTTTACCTGTGAATATGCTCTGTAAGGATGCATGGGGACTGCCTCGACATGTTAAACACAGGCTATTGCAATTACAATTTACTACTGGCTGATTTGGAGGCATCTGACATCACTGGCCGTCACCCGAAAAATTAGATACTGCATGGTTTGTGACAATATCTATAACACAACCCTGTCGTTAAGCAAGGGCTACAGGGCATCGACTGATGCAGTGAAAACATATAACTCAATAGTTAGAGTGGTAAACCCACATCCAACTCTGTGCTTCCAGACTCAGAAGTTTTCTAGGACATCATCTTGTTGCTTGGCAACCTATGCATCCCCCGGCACCAGGCAAGCCCCTGTGTGCGTTTTTTTCCATGTTGAAAGTATGTGCTCTGCACTCTTCAAAACCTAACTGATGTGCTTGGTTCCATTCAATCTCTGTCTTTCTGTGCCAAATACAAACCCTGTGGCGCATATAAATCAGACACAAAAGGCAGCATATTTCACTTCAAAGAGGTCGTATTTTTTGTGTGTCACAAATTCATGGTAACGTTTAACTAAATATTATATTTAGCTCCTTGCAAGGCTTTGTGTGCAACACGATGCTTGAATAAAGGATTTTGTTGTTTCAAAATCTAAAAAGTTCAAAGAACAGCTGTGGTCTGTTGTGTTCAATAGTCTGGAGACGATATGGTTTGGCCCACTCAAACCAAAGAAAAAAGTAAAGAAACAACATAACCTGTTTAATAAAGAAAATAGGTGATAAAAAAGCATGAAAGGCAAACAGTTTTCAAATGTCCATCCTTTCAATGCTATAGCTTAGGTAACAAGTTACCACTTTCTAACATAATAACAGTGGCTATTCCTCATCAACGTCTGTAGAGTAGAGACACTAAAAATCCCTGTCTTATGTGAACATAAAGCAATTGCAATAACACAGAACAGGACATTGATACCCTGGAGACAATCACTGGTGGAATAGGACACGCTCACTTAGACACACCTCAGAGACACCTCACAAAATGATATTACCCTCTCTAGGAGGCTATTACAGGAGCCCCTCCATAGGCACTGTTGGTGCCAGAAGACTGTCTGACACCATGCCAGAAGAAAACAGTGGGGGGGGGGGCTTCTTATTCCGCTTTATTTATCCAGTTTAGCTGACTACTCAAACTACAGTTGAATACCACATATACAGTATATGCAGGAAAGAATATTAAATTTCAACAAACCCACTGCATCCCTAGTTCTTTTGGATGCATGTCATCATTACAGAACATTATCTTTAGGGCAGATCACATATAGCATTATATTCAACTCTTGCATTTGACTGTATAGATACCTTATTGGTCCATACACTGAACAATGGATAATGAACAAAACTGCATACTTCTTCTACAACCATATCCACAAGGCAACAATAGCCTCCTTTAATAAAAGCATAAAGCATCATTTAACTTTTATTAAACCCTTGTGTGGGAGTGTGGGCGTGGTTTTGCTCTGATGCGTGTGAGAGGGAACGTGTGGGGGCATGGTTCATGGACTCGGGGACAGGTGTGGGCAGTCAGTAATCACCTGTCCATCTTTTAAACAGTAAGTGAGCACAGCTGGGAGGAAGGCTCGGGACAGAGCAACCATACAGAGAGCAACCTCGCGGGAGCTCTCTGGGGGAAATATACAAGGCAGGCAGTGAGTAAGTCCTGCAGTTACTACGTATACACCGGGCAGTGTTTAAAACCAGAGAGTGGAAAGTCTATCAATAAAGCCGTGCAACACACGGATAACCCAACCAACCCGTGTGGACAGTGAGTGTTTGCCACACCTTGAAACTACAGTTTCCCCACATCAATCTAAATCCACACGCTAAGGATAATTTTATCCCTCCTTGAGAAGAGCAGCTAAGTAGTGTCTTAGCAACTAGTTGCCCAAACAACACAATAATATCAAAAACAGCAGTGAAGCAGGTATAAAATCATTTCCATTGTAATAATACGCCTTTGGAGGTGCTGTAATAGGGGTTTCATTTTACTGTGTTTTATTGTGCTCATTCTTTCTCTTTTTTTTATGTCTTTGGTTCTCAGTGCACAGTGTCATCTACTTCATAACCAGTATCAGTAATATCTGTGGGGAATATTAAAATCAGGCACCTCCCTCCCTGACTCTGAAGCTATCTATGACTGTGAGCCTGAAGCCCTGCCTGCCGCCTTGTTCATCCTGTGATGTGAGATCGTGAATCTACAGAACTTTAAATAATGCAGCATTCTCTGTTGCTGCACTGCAAAAGCTCTCCTATCAACCTCTCCATGTCTACTCTATCCTCCCTTTTTCTCTCCACCCCCCGTCACTCTCTCTCTCTCATGTTTTTTCCTTTCTGTCTCTATCTCTGTTTCTCCGTCTCTGTCTCTCTCTGTGTCTTCTCCGCTCCTTGTTGTCCACACAATAAAGACGTGTGTGCGTGCAGAATTAGAATATCACAGCTTTTACAGTAAAATGCTGTTTTGCACCACACGACCTAATTAGCATACTGTAAACCCACACTGGAGCTGTTTTCACCGGCTAAAACAGAACACATCAAAGACTATCTTTTTGCTCCGCCCTGTGCTCCTTGAGGAATTAGAGAGACAGCAGAGGCCTGGATCTCCCTCCCTCGTGGCTAACTCAACATGCTGTAGCATGGAGCGACACACAGAGAGTAAAGGGAAACGAGTGCGCTGTAAAAAACATGGTGTAACTTGGGGGAAATCATCTCATTGCCTTATTGCAGTTGAACATAACACATTTCAAATTGTAGTGTGTACAGTTACAGTAACCTGTAAACACTGCATTTGATTTCCATGTGTGCAGTACTGTATGTATGTATTATCTTATAATAATAATAATAAGATAATAAGATAATTGACAATATGACTTGATTTATTAATTCAAATGTACTTTTTTCAAGGAATCTTTTGGTATGAAGTAACATTTTCTTTCTGTGTTTACAGCCAGAGTCACTTATTTTATTTTAAATTTGTAGTTCAAGAATTATTGGCTTACTTTTGGCAGGGTGTTTTTTGCCGTTTAAACACAGTAGCGGTACGGCAAAACAGTAATAAAGCTCCAGTATTAAGCAGATATAAAGTACAGCACATACAGATATAACCCACCCAGAATGTGAGGCTTTAATGTGAGGCTTTAATGTGAAGCTTTAATGTGTGGCGGTGATCTTGCTCTAACAGTGCGGAACACTCGAGGAGGGAGGGAGGGAGGGAGGCACAACCAAAGTGTGACTCATAGAACAGGACAGCTCTCTGGAGGTGTCCTGTTGTGTTTGATAGCATAGTCTCATGAGTGGAGACACACCAGGGTGGTTTTGTAGCCCCTGAGAATCTACCAGGGGGGTTACTTTGGGCAGAACGTGGGAATTCTTCACAGTTATTACACCATCCAGACATAGAAGTGGCTGCAGTAAACGTGTGTGTGTGTGTGTGTGTGTGTGTGTGTGTGTTTCTCTTACCTGGGGATGATTGATCACTGGATGCCACCAAAGTGGCAGGTGTGGGTCTGCGTCTTCTGATCTGAAAAAGAAGAAAAGACAAAATTCCTTACTAAACAGCCAACGATATCGTTCCCATAATTTGTCTTTTGATGTTTTTCTGGGACAACCTGATAGTTTGTCAGTACAGTATTTTAGATACTGTTACTGACAATGATCTCTCTTTCTGTCTCTTTCTAGCTCCTTTTACAGTTTTCTTGCTGTAAATGTATTTTCTATACCATATCTTTGCATTTTGTTCCGTACATCTCTGACTTTCGCTAATACCAGAAAAAACTGTAGCTGCGGTCATATAAAACTGCAAATATTGCATGCCCCGTTATGGACATACAGTAGGTCCTATACTCAAATATACCCTACCCCCCCCCTCTACACACACACACACACACACACACACACACAGAAAGACATACTGCCCCACTGTACTTTGACAATACTGCTGAGTAATGGTGAAGGGCATGAGAGATTCAGCTCTGCACGCATCTTTTTAAATGCTGCATTTGCAAGTCTACTGCAGTCAACCTCTCTACTCTAAGATAGCACACGGCACAGCTCAAACTGCAAAACATCCAGCTGTGTGGAACACTAGTAAAGGGAACAATGTGATTTCTTGTTTTATAATTGTAGATTAGGAGTTATTGCGTTATTGAGATAATAACTGCCATCTGTTTAGTTTATAGGGAACACTCAAAGTATAAGCTGTAACAAATATAAGAACTAGAAGTCAAGAAGTAACTAGAAGTAAATGAACGAAACACATCCTTTTCTATTTTAAAATGTGTTTCTGTGCACTTTTAGCCAACAATATGTCATGAAAGTTAAAAAGTTATTTATAACTAAAGGTTCTAAATAAAAACAAAACATGCTGATGTGTGTGTGTGTGTGTGTGTGTGTGTGTTTGTGTGTGTGTGTGTGTGTGTGTGTGTGTGTGTGTGTAAAGCTAAAAACAACTATTGCCTGCACACAGCTAGGTATATGTGGAGGCCAGTGAGCTAGGAAGCTGGTGGCACGAGGACACAGGAGAACTGTTTTATCCTGTTATTTTGATCTATCACCAGGCAGTAGTAAGACCTGTGTATGTGTGTGTGCCGGTTATATATATATATGTAATAAATCCAGGAGACTCCCGTGTGGACAGTGCTTTTTACGCCACAGCATAAAAGCCATTTCCATTTACCAGGAGAACAATGTTACACTACAAGAAATGAATGTTCATCCATTGCTGTGAATGAGTAAAAATGCACACTAGGAAATAATGAAATTAAAATTGTTTGCAAAACAGTCATTGCCCATACCTGGCATTGGGAATACAAATGTATTGATAGTTTTGCTCTAATTCATTCCCACAGGCCAACATCAAAACAGTACAAATATTGCCAGGTTTATCACTGACATACTGTACACACTTAAGGCACACGCACACACATGCACCGAGAGAGAGAGAGAGAGATGTTCAATTCTACCTTGATTCATGGACTGCATGCTAGTATAATCCACACGACACCAAATTATTGAGCTTTGTGCTTTTGTTAATGATGATAAATGCAGATAAAACGATAGAAATAATGCACACTAATGAGAAAAATGGGCTTTCAGTACTGTCTCACGGATGGCACTTCCTAACTGGCTATTCAGATTTGAAGAGGTCTCATTTCCATTCAAAAGCACAGGAAGTGGGTGTGATTGAAGAGATGCTTCACGTGTCTAGCCTTTTCTGTGTCCTTCTGTGATAACAGACGGGGATCACTGCCTGGTAGATTTTAACAAGGACCTTGCTGACATTATATCCTATGAAGCATGTTGTGAATGCAGCTCTTCAACACCCCTGTGAGGTTTTATTTCCAGGAACCAAGCTCTCAGCACCACTTTTTGCTTTTTGCTTATGTGCTCATCTCTTAAAAGGACAGTTCCTGTAATTTCTCTTGTGGTTGAAACCAGCGTCTCTTTTGCATGTACCCTCCTGCACCTTAAGTGGCTTGCATTCCTCTCTACTCCTCCCCCCATGGCTCACACCGTTCTCTATCTTTCCCCTTACAGCTCTCATAGGTTAACACAATTCTCTATCCCTCCCCCTAGAGCCCCCCACACTTTTGAGTAGAGTTGTGTTTCAAATTAGTACGCGATATGGAAGTATGTGTTATCGGGTTTATTTAAATACTTCTGTACCACTGCGCTAGTGCTTGTGTTGATAATTGAGGTTTTAATGCGTCAAGGTGTGTAAAATGCCCCCATTCGAGGAGACTTGGCCATCCAGCCCACACAGAGGCACAATGCTCCACATAGAACTGATTATGTTCCAAGTCTTTGTTGTTCTCCTTAGCCCCAAGCCAAGTCCCTTATCCTCCCCTGACACAAATACCGATGCCCACAGAGCCTAAAGGCCTTTCCTCCAGCCTACAGCCTATTTAAAATGCAGCTCAGACACTTCTGGACACAAAAACAGCCTTCTACTAAATAGGGCAGGCGGGCTGGCATGAATACTGTTGTTGTATTTATACGGAAGGGATGAAATATATTTTCGCTGGTGAAGATTTTGAATTGAGAGGGACATTTGTGTCTGTCCTTTTCCTGTAATGTGATAATGTGTGTTTTCTGTGTTTTAGGTGTGATAATGATGAAATCTCTCGGGTGTTTTAAGTGGGTTTTTTAAGTGTTTTTTTCCATTACACGTCCCCATCTGAGATCACTTGCTTTTTAAATGTAGTGGAGATTAAATCAGGAGGACTGTGTATTTAGAGACATACTGTTACAGATATACCGGAACCGCCTCCCCTGCCCGTTCGAACTCGCCGGTGTATTCACACAACGGCCATCCACACAACCAGCGGACCCCAGCAGCTATACACACCTGTTCTCAATCCCTCTCCTGGTAGCCATATAAGCGGAAGGGTGGATGAGGGGAATTGTCAGTGACTGTTTTGTGTTTGGTTGCCACTACTCTCCACGCCAGTTGGTTTGCCTACTGAGTTTGTACATCTCTTTATTAAAACTGCTGTGCGTAGAGGCTTTTCACCGCTACCCAGCCTCTGTGTGTCTCCTCCGCGCTCTGCATGTGCACTCAGCTCAGCTCGACTGTGTGTAAGGTGTGGAGGTCAACGTTTAAACAAACAAAAAGGCCATCTATCAGTTGTAACCTGTAGTTAATATTGATATTCACAAGAATGAATAAGGATTTCAATTGAACTCTTGGTCTTTTCTCATCATCTGTTTAGGGTTATGTTGCTCCACTGTGCAGGTGAGCAGACATCATAAATCTTCTCAGACTCATTCCAAGCATGGTTTAATTTGACTCTGAATAAAAGTAATTATTCATGGGACTTTAGACCTCTAGACTAGTGACTTTTTCGGCTTTTTTAATCTCTCCGACCTTTCTGTATGTCTCTTTCACTTTCTCTCCTATGACTTTCCGCTGTGACTGCTGTGAGTTCTACTAATCTTCCCTCTCATTGATTTATGTTAAACAACCAGCTGCATGTGTTAAACCTGAGCTGGGAGAGCTCAGGTTTAACACACAAGTTCACTTCAATCTTTGCTGTCTAGTAACTGATTTGTAAACATACAGTATTCACTTGCACATGTATCAAAATAATAGAATCTGTCTCCTTTTTCATTCTTTCCATTTTGCTGGAAGCAATCGGGATCCATTTTCTGCTGCTCAATAGAAGGGGTTAGGGGACAGCACCGCATGTATATTCCCTAAGGCAGAGCTCCATTGCCTTAATTTACAACAGATACATACTGTATGTTATGATAACGCAACTTAAAATGGCCTTCCTGAGACAGATCTAATTTTTATGGTGAGTAAAGGACAAAGATCTCCTAAGACGTCAATGTTTGAAGTATCACAAAATGCGACAGTGTTCTTTTAGGACAAAAAGGGGCATTAATAAAATATTAACTCAAAATGTTGCAATAGAACATCCAGGACTGCATTAAAAGGAATTTCTAATGGAAAATGTATAAATGTCCTGTGCAAGGACTATTTTGTGTGGAAGTTATTAGATAAATTCAGGATACAGGCAATTTCCTTGAATTTCTCCCAGTTTAGAGATTACACATCAACCCAAAACAGATTAAGGAATTAAGAAATATGATTTTTGTCTTCTGCAACCCAACCCATTAAAGTGTAGCCATCCTTTAAAATGGAATTACTGGTGATGTCATGTTCAATACAAAGATATGTTAAATGAAACACAGAAGTGAATTAGATGAACACAACATAACGGACCGAAGTGGTTCTCAAATTCTAGCCTTTGGATATTGCAAACTCCACCTCTACTCTACAATTTGCTTCGCTTCACTTCACTTCACTTCACACGGGGAGGCGTCAGGTTGGCCCCTGTGAACGGACACTGCACTAGTAGTAATAATGAGAACATTGTATCCAAATCTTCACATTTTCTGGCCGCGCCCTAACCTGGTTGAAATCATCCTGATATTGCTAGCTCCACCTCTACGATTTGCTACGCTATACATCAATCTGGGTTAACTAAGGCCGGCCCGCGCGAGCCCCTCTGCTTCTGGCTAGTGCTATTCTCTCGTTTATACAAAGCGAATTCATTCTGAACGTGTCGCATGACCATATTGCAGCGTATGTGACACTGCACTCCCTTGGGTTCTCAACAACACACCTGTTACGTGTGAAGTCGATTGGGGGAACGGTCCTCGACATAATCGAAATACAGACAGACAGGCACACAGACAAACACACAAAGAATCCTGCCTTTATTAGAGAGATTTTATGATCTGAATGCATATTAATGAAAAATGAAAAGTTCAGTAGTGTTTATGGGTGTTGATCTGACATTGCGCCTTCCTAACCACATGATTACTAGACCATGGCTGATACACCCAGGCCTCTGCCTGTTTCAGCTACATTTGTTCTGTGCTAATAGGTACAGAGGCACGGATGCCAAGGTGATGGTAAGGGCCACGCCTGTCTGTCTGTGTGAGTGAGTACGGGCTTCTCAGCATGAGCCCCAGACCTCAGAGGCCGCCGTGACTGACATGGAGTGCTCCACGGAGGCTGGCTCATCATGCTGGGAGCACTGAACTATGGATGAAGACCCCTGGTGCAACAGTCACCACACTTTAACACTGGTACAGTGTGCCATGCGGGCTCAGACACACAGTGGCTGACCACAGTGGTCAGAATTAATGCCGTGCCAAAGTAAATTCCCGGTGGCGGGCAGCCAAAGCATTGGTCATGCTTATTCAGTCTGACAGAGCTGAGAGGTGTCTTGTGTCTGACGTGTGGCATACAGTTGCCTGGCTTGAATTTATATTTGTATGCAGGTAAAGGGAAGCCTTTTTGTTATTGTGGAAGAGTACATATTCACTATGTAAGAAAGCAAGCGTCTATTGAATGACTTAATAGATCTGATCTGACTCATATACAAACATTGCTGTAAAATGCGAGCTAGATGGCCTCATTGACACCCAGACACAAAGAGAGAGGGAGAGAGACTGTTAACAGAGACATTTTCGTATCTCATTTCTCATCTTCTGGCACATTTAACTGTGCTTTGTGATATTGTGATGTTCAGGATACGTACATGTGATGTGGAAGGAAGAATCTGAGATGAACCGAGTCGGTCAAGGTTTATTGATGACAATGGGTAGGGAACAGATAAAGATGTATCAGTGCTCAAACTGCCCATTTCATACACTTCATAGCACACCCACCTCCACAGACAACCTTGATTCCCTTGGCTCCCGCTGCAAGGCCGTGACACCAGGGCACACATTATCAAAAGGCAACCTGAGGGGAAGTCACAGAGCCTACCAGAGAGCCATGCCAAACTAGCTAGATAGAGAACTTCTCCAGACTCAAGATCACCCAGTGTGTGATCTTGGACGAGCCTGACCCTGACCAAGAACATTGTTTTTGTTGGCCTCCACACATTTCAGTTTTACTCTACATTGTCAACAACAAATGTCCAAGAAGGATCTGTGTTCAGTCATTAAGTCTGTAAAATATTCATAAAGAGAGAGAGAAAGAGGGAGAGAGAGAAAGAGAGACTCTTCAATGCTGGCACTAAGAGGCACTAGATTACATTTTCTAAGATCAAAGACAAAAACTAAAGACACACTAACAAGCTCCATGTCCAGCCAATGCAAACCAATAATTGAGTTAGTTAAAAGAATGAGCGGGGATAGTGGTTAGTTTGGTCGCCCGACGTGCCCTGCTTTCAACCTGTAAGCGTCCTTGAGCCAGTATCCTACATTTTAACAAATTTTGAAATTCAACCTAACCTACAAAAATACAGTGAGAGAATTTGATAAGGTTATGTACTGCTGAAAGTCAAAATAATACGACAGCTTTCAAAAAAGCACAATGTGGGGACAAAACATTTCCCTGTTGAGCTTTAAAGCAAAATGTCCTTCTCTATTTTTACAAGACCTTGTTTATTGTACGCCAACATGCTGCTATTTCCACCGTCTGTCTCACTCTAGGGCAGCCAAAAAGATGTTGGAACTATAAAGATGGCAGAGCAGATAACGCAGATCTAATTGGTCAATAACAGCAAAATGAATAAAGGTCTACAGAGAGAATCTCCAAACGAGGTACTTAAATAGTGTCGGCAGTATATGTGTCACCTTACTTCACCACACAGTTAAAATATATTGATTTGTCGACAAAAGAAAATTGCAGCTTTTATCTCAAGGAACATTTCTGACAAGGCCAGTACAGTGACAGACCTTGTCGATGCAAAAAGGATACAGACTTTGTATTTGCAATTCATGGTAGACTGTCGTAAGCGGTGAATGTTTCATTCAGATGTTGTAATGTGAGTAGGATAAAAGAAGGACTGTAATATTATATTTTGTATGGCTTAATAGTGACATCATACTGTAGATCAAAGGGAACCCCGGATTTAAGGCTGACCCCCCACTGCTATAATCAATTACCATATTATTTTATGCTTTGTACTTTAAATTAATCTAGCATATAGCAGAATGTTGACACATACAGTACACTAAAGCAGACCTACAATTACAATTTAGCAGACGCTTTTATCCAAAGCAATTTACAAATACATGCTGCTATTACATGGAGCAGATAGGGGTTAGGCATCTTGCTCAAGGATGCTTACAGGTAGGCCAATTCCGGGGCTCAAACCCACGACCTTCCGACTGGGAGTCCAACACCTAGACCACTAGACTATCCTGCCCACTGCTAGAATGACGGCTACCAATCTCATGGGTGATTTTCTACCGTCCCGATCTTATGCAAGGAAGAACACTATGAGGTAATAAAACTGCTGTTGATTTCCCACATGTAAAGCAAAACACACTGGCACATCTGTCACCATCGTTAAATATTAATTACCATGGTTTCTACCACCTAAGCCTTGTAAACACACAGGAAATTAACACTCACCAACAATGTCGGCAATGCACACATGCACTCTCACACACACAGACGTTATTGCGTCTGAAGATCGATCTCTAAGGGTCTAACCTCTGAACCCAAAATGACATGGCAGCCATAATCTTGGTTCTAATGGGGTTCATCCTGAACCTTACAATGCAATCTGTCAATAGGGTATGTCTATATTGCTGTGCGTTTTGTAGTTTAGTTGAGTCTTCATCGTTATCCTCGTCTCTCATGCACACTCACACACGCACAAACCCACACACCTGCGCACACACACGTTATCAGTGCAGCCACATGCACAGATCTGATTGAGACAGACAAGTGAAGTGACAGACAGAGGTCAGCATCCTCGGAGACGTCTATGGCAGTGGCAGGGAGGGAAGGAGAGAGAGAGAGGCACAGAAACAGAGGAAACAGAGAAAACTAGCGGTCTCACAAATCTTTGCTGGTTTTACTCAGGATTCATTTATTATAAATGGCCTGCCCTGTTTATGTTATATAAATATAAATATAAATATATAAAACGGAGGAAGTGGGACACATCCTTCACTTAATTCTCCACAGAACCAAGCTGTGCTCTCATAACAGGTACTGTATTTACAACCGCTGCTAAGGTTTCTGTGCTCCCTGTCAAGACGTGATGCTGGGAACATTAGATCCTGTGGGGTTATAAGTGAGTAGAGGTTCTGCTGCGTTTAATCTTTGACTTACGCCACCACAACCTACAGTAGACTATAGACGTTTTTAGCAGTGGTTTTAATTACTCCATTTTTACCACACCTTGCATAGAATATTATTAAATTCTAATGTTAGATTGGAAACCACTCTTTACACATACTAAGCAACCTAATACATTGGTATTTTCTCCGAATAATGCGGCATCATATGCAGTCAGTGAAATCAAAACAGCAATGAGCCCATGGGAGTCTCTCTCTCTCTCTCTCTCTATATATATATATATAGCTTATCTCTAAGTGGCTTGTGGCTTGTAAGAGGACAGGAAACAAATGTATTCCTCAATTCATTATATACATTTTATTTCAACATTGCGTACTTTCTTATTAGGTGTTTGGTTAGCGTCGATTTTGTAAGTGGAAACCAACAGTGCACTGTCGGTGGGTTTCTCTCTCATTACGGTTCCCCAGCCAAGTCTGCACCTGCGTTATTTGGTACAACGCTGATACCATCCGTTTTTTCCGCTCCAAATTCCGCTCAGGAAATTTGTCTTTGTGGTATTAGGCATACAACTTTCTTTGGAAAATCCCTCACGCAACCACCTTTATCCTTCTAATGTAAGTCTACCGCCCCACTTTTTATGCTTGTACCTCTTCCTTTAGCCTACCTGCTCGGCTGCCTCTGGGTCAAGGTGGGTGTCCAGGAGGGGAACAGTGAACTGAATCTTCCGCGGGCTTCCAGTTTCCATGCTGGCACTTTCTTTCAGCAGCCGGGATGACAGGAGGATCCAAACAGCGTCCAGATAGGAAGAGGGGAGGGGTGGGGGTCAATGAGGGTAGTTGATTTAAATAAAAGAAGAAAATAGCCAGATGCTATTCTTCAACTTTCTAATTCGAAAGCTCTCGTCATAATTGTATCGATTTGACTGTCCGATTTAGGATACTTGTTTAGAAATAAATCCCTATCTCTATCTATTTAAAAAAAAGTGTCTACTCTCCTTCTACGTCTTTATTTGATGCCCTGGGGATCTGCTTGTGTGATAGTCTGTCTTTATTCTCTGTCCTTCAACTGCGTCTCCGCTGTTTCACAGCACTGAGGCAAGGGCATTCCGCACTCTCAACAACTCTCCCTCTCCCATTCGCTGTACCGACCTCCCATTCAGGCAATGTCCCGCCCTCTTCTCCCACTTATTGTGTACCTATTGGCTGTTTGATTCGAGGGCTAGTGGGGCGGGGGGGGCGCGGGGGGGGGGGCGGGCGGCCGGGGCGGGGGGGGGGGGGGGGGGGG